>VWZZ01003496.1:1201988-1222020 GCA_013399095.1 Psophia crepitans
CCTCTGCAGAGCCACCCTACTCTCCAGCAGATTGACACTTCCCCACAGCTTGGTGTCGTCTGCAGACTTACTGAGGGTGCACTCAACTCCCTCATCCAAATCAAAGATGTTGAAGAGGATGGGCTCCAACACCGACCCCTGGGGAACACCACTCAAGACCAGTCGCCAGTTGGATTTCACTCCATTCACCACCACTCTCAGCTTGCACATGCACTTTCAATTGATCGCATGGAATTATTACCATGTCATGGCTCATGAAATATCACTGAGAAGCAAAAAGGAGCTCTGAGGTAGTCTCTTCCTGACTGTCTTGCCAGTATTTTTTTTTTCATAATCTTATGCCAAAATACTGATTACAGTTGGATTGGGTAAAAGCACCAAGTAATGATTTATTGAAAAAATGTCACATGTATTCTACATAAACTTTTTAGCACTCTGACACTTGTTATATACTTTCCCATCATAACATTGGAAAACTAAGCTGTGACAACTATATTGTTCTGATTAACACAAGTAAAAGGAAACAATGCTGCTCTGTATCTCAAAATTTATCTTTCTGAGTAAAGCAGACTTTAATAATTCACAGTTTGAAAAACTACAATTTCATTTCCACAAACAAAAATTACTTGATAGAGCCTGGATTAAATTAATTTTATACTTCTGGGGAAATCAGCAAACAATCTTTTATGAAGCAGACTGAAATGGAAACAACATTGTGCAGACATCTCAGCAACATGCCAATTACCATGGTGTAGTCTCTGGTGAAATATACTTCCAATTTTCAAAGTTGAAAGACCTTCAATAATGGTAATTAAAGATGCTCTAATGCTTAAAACCGTAAATACACCAGGGATGGAAAAAGAGATTAAACAGTTTCCAGTGGCTTAGCGTACAGCTAGTGTTGCAAAAACCAGACTGGGACACTGTCAGAGAACACCACATAGCCTCATTTACAGGCACTCTGGAACATCTGACTGTCAAAACCACGGCTGGGACTTGTTCTCATAGTTCACCAGTTGGAACATGCCAAAATCACATCAGGACCTTCCTAACAGTCACAGAGTCAGGTCCCAGCACCCAGGACATCTCCTGGGCACATCTGAAGTGGGTATTCAGCCCTTATTCGCAATTTACCTGTTTTGTCCTCAGTTGTCTCTGTGTTATTGAAAATGTGTGTTATAAATCCTTTTCCGTGTCTAAATTGGGTAAATGAACTGATAGATATTAAATAATATCTTCAATGGCACAACTAAATTTGATTTAAATCAGTAAAAAAAGTCAGTAGGGCAGATCACCAATCACCATTAGTACAAGTCTTCTCTTTTAATAGAATAAGCAGCCTCTAAATAGAGAAAAATTACAGGGGAAGTAAAATGTGGTAATCGAGTTCTTGTTGTAATTTTCTTCAATGCACTAATATTTCAATGGATTCAAAGACAGCACACACTAAGGCATGTTTAACTTCTCTTCCAAATTCATTTTCTTTTACAATGGGCAATTGAAAAGCCACACAAAAAGAGCAAACTACTCGCATTTTATCTGCTGAATGGTTACTTGGAAAAAAAATAAATCTATTCACTCACAATTTGTATTTCTACAGTATTAATGTCCAAAGCTTGACCCTAGTACTTACCATTTCTTCAGCAGACTACAACCTGATTTTTTTATAACAAGTTTTTACATAGAACTACAAAAGTATCCAATACTCAGAGCTGACATCCAACACTACATAGATCACATACAGACTACCTTCAAGGTAAGTTAATACTGTATGAAAGAAAGTTGGAGGAGTTCTATTAATAGCTTTGCTTATGCTCAGCTGTAAACTTACCTGTACCTCTTCCTCCCTCTTCTTCAACCTCAACCCTCAAACCCATTTTCTCACTTATTCCCATTCTTACAGATTACCCTTACCTCTCAAAATCAGGCCTTACCCTGCACTGCCTGCTCCATCTTACCAACCCATGTTTCCCACCTCCATACACCCACAGCTCCTAATCCGTAAATGCAAATCTCTGCAAACACTGCCCCGCACACTGAAAAGTGAGAGAGTGTTGTTACACAGAACATGAAGGAAGTTTTTTATTAGGATTGCCACTGATGTACAGACAATTATGTTTCATCTTATACTTTTAGATAGGCAGAGTCATCACTTGTCAGTGCTGCCAAAAGCCACAAGGAACTGTAAATGCAGTAATGCTGTAGCATAGCTCCTCACATCTAATGTTTTGGGTTGTCGTTTATATGGGGTATATTGTGAACAACCAGATCACATTTTCTTTTATTCTTCTACCCACATCATGTAGTTACAGTCTAGAAATGCCTCTTTGGCATACATGTAAAGAAAGGAAATACTTGATCTAAGCTCAGATAATTTTAAAAGGTTACTGATACAAGCTGGTACAAATGCTGTAGAATCCTCACCCGAACTGCCAAAGGTATCCAGTGGTAAGCTAAAACACACAACTTGAACGTTCAGAAATGGTAGAAGAGCTTGAAAGTCAGGCAGCTACTCTTTACATAAAATTTGAGTTAGTTTTAAAACCTACAAGAGGAGAAAATTCATGGAAGACATTAAAATAAAAATCAACAGAAGAAAATTGTTATGTGCATTAACAGATCAACAACCATTAACAATCATCCAAGATACATGGAAACAGCCTTTCCGCATGCAAAACAAGGAGTGAAAAGGTGTATTAAGACAAACTCACTACACTGAGGAGGAATAAAGCACCAAACACTCTGAAGAGGTTAATGTGAATTCATTGAGTTAGACGTTTTCACACTAGCCCGAAACCTACCGCTATGGCAGTTAACATGAGTTAGGCCTAGTTAGCATAGCTGCTACCTAAAGACTGTTGAAGTTAATAAACTTATTTTAGAAGATGAAATATGACCAACCTCTTGTCCCAAACAAGGGAATGAACTTTGAGTGTTTTTTTCTGTGGCCAAAGAAATAAAGATCATCATGAAATTCAAGTGCATCCAGAACTGCCCTGAGAGCACAGATGACTCTGTTGTGTCCCCTATAGAATAAGGAAGTCATTCAGTTTGTGAAATTGCATATATCCATGATTAAAGTGTTCTAGTATCTGCATGTGCTTCAGTTTCCATAGTGCCATTTGGTCTTAGGAGAGGTGTAATTTGACAAAATGTAAGATGTAGTATGTCATGCAGGATAATTTAAAACCATGAGAAAGTTTATTTCCAAAAGTCCCACTTTAAGATGCCTCAGAATTATAACAATCCTGTAATGGGAAAAACATTATGTATTTACAAAGATAAATCACGTGTACCTATATATAAAAATTAATATCCTGCATTTTTAACAGTAAATTTAAAATAAAATATTATAGTATAATAATTTATTTCAAATTTACTAAGTATTTAAAATATAAAATATGTGTTTTCTAGCAGTAACTCATACAGATTTCTAATCTCATTTTTTTTCTAGGAATTACATCCATTTATCTTTTTTCTTTTGCTTCATATGAAAGTCTTGCTTTTTTCTACAGCAGTACTCACATTTTATGATTACTAGCTTTTTTCAGAGCTCTGCAGCATTTCATTATTGACTACTACTCTTACTATGAGGTTTTATTGTTCCATCTGGCATTTTAATTACAGAGCTAGTATCAATTCTACATACTTGCTGAAGAGGAAAAAACCCTGACTTTAATACTGACTTCCCCACTAATTTACATCGTGACTCCATTTAAAATAATTAATTTTACAACAGAAGTCCAGCATTAAATATTTTTCCTTTGTAATATACAAATACATCTGACTATATGTTGGATGGCATTAGAACAAGTAAATGAAATGAAGGCTAACACTTGAAAGCTCATTATTTTCAGTTTTACAAGAAATCACTTAAAAAACCCCTCAAGCTGAGTTTCAATGAACACAAGAAATTTGGTGAAGATTGCCAAAGTGACCAATTACACCAAACTAGGTGTTTCTGAGGACAAAAAACAGTACTGTCGGCCTACCTTCCATCAATCCAGTACCAGGTACGTACTGGTCGCAGCGACTGGGTGCTGCACTCTGTACCATGCACAGCAAAAGTTAACAGAGTAACAGAAATCAGCAAGAAACCAGCATTCTCCCTTTCACGACACTTCACTGGAGATTCAGAGCCTACCACTGATTGCTACACAGACTTGATACTTCAGCATACATGAAAAATGCCAGTTGTTTGGTTTCAAAGGTCTGTAGCTGAAAAAGTTGTCATATAACACATTATGTAGAAAGAATATCACTGCAATTTAATCTGGACAGATCAGAACTCTGGAAGAAAGAAAAAAAACACAAACAGAACATCAGAGGAGATATTTACTGTGAACTAGCACAAAGCTTCTCAAAATCCTCGTTAAATTTATCAAGTAACCATACAAGGGTTTTCCCATACCGTCAATACATGTACCCATACACACAACTTCAAAGAAAGTACTATTCAACATGCCTTGCTATGGGTAAAGAGAAAGTACATCAACATTCTTGATAAAACCCAATTTGTTTACAATTTTCTACAAGAAGCATTGTATTTGATGCATCATGTCATGTTGCTTCATTTGTTTCACATACTGTCACATTATCCAGTATGTTTTGACATGTGTAATTTGACAAAATTTAAGATGTAACATGTCATGCAGGAAATTTAATACCATGGGAGAAGTTTTTTTCCAAAAAAAAAAAATTTTTCCCCCACTTGAGAAGTGTCTTCAATCAGCTGTTTTAAAATATTAAAAAAATAACTCCATAGTTGTGTAATTTTCATATCTACTAATGACATGAAAATTATAACTCTGAAAATATCAGATAAATAACTCCATTTTTTTGGCAGATTTTATTCCTCAATTTACTAGTTACATATTGTTTCCAGGAAAAGTGCAATGCTTTTTAGAAAGTCAAGTAATTTCCTATTCAGCTTTTAACTTTTATTCCTCCACAAGCAAGTCCAAATCCAGAGACTTAATTCTGAGAATCCAGAGAATTAATTTCATGTCCACAGCTGATTCGTGATTTACACACTATATCTACTTCCACACACTGAAGAACTCCCTCAGTAGTAAAATACTACAACTGTTCCTGTATATTAAAGTAGCTTATGACTGAGACTGCTGTTTTGATCTGATCAGGAGAAAAGAGCTAACGGTGACATGAAATCAAAAAGCACTAGCTCTGCTGAATTTTCTACACTGACTAAGCAGATGGATCAATTCAAGGACATGAGGGGAAAAGGGGGCAAGGACTTCAGATCTCCTTAAATGTAAATTACTGACAATTGAGATACTTATGCCAACATAAAGCTGAATTCAACAGGGCCCTCGAGTTTTAAATCTTCTGTACAGCAATTCTAATGGGCAGTAGGTGCTTTCTTTCAGGCAAACTGACAAAATAAAAATGAAAAATATGCAAGTAGGGATATATTTACCTCACTGAACTATTCAGAAAATAAAAATTAACTATCATTTTCTTGTTTATGTCCTGTCTACAGATTATCAATTTTCCAAAATGAAGTGAATACATGATCGAAATCTCTTTTCATTACCACAAATTCTATTGAAGATCATGTTGAATAAAACAAACACTGAAAAATAATTTTTATTCTCTAACAATGATTATGTTCTAATTTAAGGAAACTACAGAAATAGTTAGCTATTTTGTGCTATGTTAGTCATTTAATGGTATATTTTGCTACTAAAATATATGCTGCAAAATGCAAAGGCTTCCCAATTAGCGTCTTGGCTCCTTCCTTCCAGTCATTCTATTCCATATCATAATATATTCACAGAAAGCTTAATTCACCTTTAAGAAAATTCACTTATAATATCAAAATCCCAAATCAAATACCAGAGGCTGGGAATACTAAAGCCAATCATCCTGATGACAGATACAGGGATACAGACCAGAGCAGCATACACCTTCATTTAATGCAGCAGAAATTTCTACCAGCACAGACTAAATTCAGTTTCATTACAACATCCTGATGAAGAGGCTGTATTCACTTACTCATGGGGCTTGACTGTTTAAGAAAAACAGTCATATTTGGTCCAGGCAGACTGCTGGGGTGTCTTCATTGGAGTCTGCATTCCTTTGTGGTTAGCAGTTTGGGCTTCATAACACACAATCTTTGCTCAGACTTTATCTCTTACAATGCTTTGTTCTGAGAGTCTCTAGATAAGCTCTCTTCTCTGAGAGACAGTCTGATGCAAGGAAGAAGAAAAAAATAAGAGAAGAAAAAAGAAGCAGCAGGGAGAGGGTTTGAGACACTGTGTAGAAGTATTTCTGAATCAAATTATCTGTCTTCTGAATAAGTCACCTAAGTTTTGATGGCTTAACATCTTATTCACAACCTAAGCTATCACTCCCAGTAGAAAACTTTGTATTATTTTGTTTCATAACTAGATTATTTCACATAGAAGAAATTGTTATTTTCCAGATATAAATAATGACATTTTGTACTCAGTTCTGGAAGGAAAGGAGGTAAATCAATGCGATATTGTCCCTTTTAAACTGCAATATAAGTTCTCTTCGTCGTAAGTAGTACAAAGAATACGACAATGTCCTAATAAAAACAACTTCCATGCATCTGTGACCTTCTATTTACCAAATCCACAAGCACAGATGCTTATGTACTTCTAGATGCTTCTAGTACTTCTACAGTAGATGTTAGAAGTACTCTAACAGCTGTTTGGTGTAACACCAAAGCATTTCTTGAAAATAGAGACTACATAAAGTTTGAAAGTGAAGATACATACCTGAACATCAGACATGAGATTTTTCTGATTCGTGTTTAGCAGTGATCCTGAACAGGATCCTGAACAGTGACCCTCAACAGTCTAACTTCAGCCACGCTTTTCTTGTTCCCTGAAGTATAACATACAGTCAGAAATATTTTGGGGGTTTTTTTTTTTAGAATTTCTGTAGGTAGATAGGTAAGAAACCCCCACATTTTATGCTCCAGATAATACAGCCTAACATGAAAGGAAGGACTAATCTGATGTCTAATGTAACAAAAAACATTTCTCTCCCATCTCACCCTCAGGTATGTAAGACATTATACATTTAGAACACAAAAGCTTCCAAGAGTTACATGAGGAAGGAAAATAATGGGGGGAAAACTGAGGATCAGACTAAAACTACATTACAGAAGTCATCAAACTGCAGTATATGACAAAACCTATCCTAATACATTATCAGCAAATGAAGTCAAATGACCAACAAGTGCATTCTCAGATTATATCAAATCTTAAGTGACTTGTTATCTCCATCATGGCTGGATCCATCATAACATGGAAACTGTTAGGAGTTAACTGCACATCTTAAGAGCAGCACTTCATAAACTGCATCAACATGGATCATTCTGGTTATTATTTTCACAGAATATGTTACTATTTCGAGAAATCTTTAATCCTAAGAGGAGTCATACTAAATGCGTGGAGGTCAAAATATTTTTCTCTCTTTATTGTTTCTCTATGCATTACATATCTTAGTGAGGTAAAATTTACTAACTCTTGCCATACAACACTTCCAAATGCCCTGATCAAACAGCTGACCTCTCAGAAGTTCAATATGAGTGACACCTGGCCTGTGTGAGAACATTCATGGCTGTTATTGTTTCTTTACAAGACCTGAAAAATCTCAAAATTCAGCTTCTTTTTTTGAAGGTACTGAATATACTATCCATTTCAGCGCTGACAGAACTGAATACCAATTTTTATGTCTTTATTTATTTAAATGTTAGTGGAATTGAGATACAGTCACATCTCAAAAGAGAGTAGGAGTATGGAAGCAGGCTAATTTATTTCCCATTACTACCTGGAAAATTAAAAAAAAAAACACCAATGCATAACAATTTATCATTTGTTTTGCTTAGTCCACACCTATCAAAGTACATTCATAAATACAAAACTGAAAAACATTATTTTCTGGTATACAACAGCTGTAAACTAATCTGACCAATGGCCTAACAACAGCATTTTAAATTAGTGTCTTACGTATTTAACTGAGATGGAACTAGATTCTTAATGTACAGTATGCTAATTAAATGATCATTTTTTAAATGAAGTTCCTTTGCTTAGATTATTCAGGCTCCCATTTAAGTAAGAGTCTAATTTCTTGACTGATTCTCATACTTATGTCTAAGTACAAGCAACTACCTCAAATCATTATCTGAGCCTCTAGTAATGGGTGGGGCAAGGGGTGAACCGATGTCACAAACCTCTGACATTCTAGTCCTTCATTCTGTAATCTTTTAGTAGTGGAAAGGCAATTTCAGTTATACATATTAGTAGTAAATAAAGCTAAACTGTAAAATAGTTATGATCACAGCCTTGAAATGGAGACTAGAACACTAAACAGACTTCGGGGAACACGGACTTCTTTAAAAGCAACTCTGCCAGAATACTTACCTGTGCATGTAGCACAAACTGTAAGGGCACATTAAGTCAGAACCTTCATTTCACCTTCTAAGGATGCCAGCTGCCAGCCCCTTTTTCAATCATCTTCCTTCTACAGTAGAATGTTTCCTTTTCCCCAGATGCTTGATAAAATTAAAAAAAAAGCACCAATCTTTGAAATGCAGGGCTATAAGATGGGCTGCCATGGTGATACCAAGCAAAACTGTTACTTATTTACCCACAAAGACATTGTCCCACCTTACTCACTTCCTACAGGCATTACAGTCCAAAAACCCATCTACAGTGACAAGTTCTGTCCTGAAGTTGTTTTATGATTAAAACTTTCACACATGAATAGAAACATCACTGATTTAGCAAAAGCAAATGTTGTAAAAGCACAAAAAAAAGTTTATTACAATAAACAATACAAAAACTATCTTAAGTACACCATGTATTTCTACAAACAGTTCATTAAGGCTATTTCATTTTTTAAGTTTGGTTATCACGTAACTTACAGCCTATAATGCCTCTCACATTATACTGAATTGCTCCACACAGACATTCTCAGAGCTACCTTCTTAATGCATTTCTGGACTTTAGACAGACTAGAAAGATATATCACCCGTTTTAAGTTATAAAACCTTTTGTTTCTACAACTTACCACACTTCTCCAGTCGTCAACAATTAAAACCAAATAAAAACATACATAAAAAAATCCATCTCAATCTCTCTAGAGAAAAGACTCTCTTAATCTTAGCAGCTTATTTTGATTTTGACATATTGCTGGTCACTGTAAGTATTTCAACTTACCTGGGCACAAAACTAGACTGGAGACTAATTCTGAATTTTGCTCTCAATGATATGCACCAATTGTCAACGATTTTCTAGAGTCACCTCCCTCCCCATCCGTCAGTTCTAGAAAAATCCCTGTGTAAACAAAATCAAGTATTTATGTGGAAAACATCCTAAGAATTATACTACCACACAACAATCTTAAAGTACAGTGCAATGCTGTGGTCTCCTCAGCCAGACATCATAACTAATATACCTCATAGAAAATAGAATAATAGAGAGAAAAGACAAAGATAGTGAGACTTGCACCAGTTTCTAGTAGTGTATAAGAAGGTGGGGGGAAGAGCATTTCATCCAGATGATGTTATCCTGTGTTCTATAGCTTCTAGCTCTCCTAAAGTGCAGTAGTCTTTGCTCAGATTTTAATCCCTTATGTGTTTCTTAAGCTTATTTAAGAAGCCATCCTGCCACCCAAAGTACTGTCTTTACAGCTTTTCTTTTGTTGGGGTTTGTTAACATATATTTAGCATCTCTATTTGAAGTCTGAGCATCAAAAGTTCAGGAATAGAAAACAGCTGATGTTATTTCTGTAATGATGGGGCAATACATATCTTTAAGTCACATAATGATAGTTGCAGGTTATCAATATAGAAAACCCTCAAGTCTTTAGGGAACAACAAAAATTTATTTCCAAGCAGTCAACAGCAAATTTGAGAAGGACATTAAAATGCAAGAGGAACTCATACTGCTCCCTACATAGAAACCATTCAGCAATATTACACACTCGTATGCCTACCTAAATTCATAATTTATTTTTTTTTTTCCCCTGAATGCTCATAGAATTTTTACTGTTGCTGGGTTTCTGAGTAGATTTCATGAGCCCTATTCCAACAAGGCCAATAGATTTACTTACAATTTATCCACCAGAGGGCACCACAGGATTTCACAATCGGCTGGACACTGAGAAGACAGGAGAGCTGAGCATCACTACAAAAAGAGAACAAACATGCAAGGTTTCAGCAGATGCATTTTTATCTAGGAATTTGCCTTGGCACCCACACCCACCCACTGAGTACCTTTCTGTAGTATAATCAACTTCAGAGAAACAACAGAAAGTTTTCAAAATTAAATGACCCAATAAAATAAATCTTGTATACTCAGAAGTCAATAGCACATCAAGACCGTAGGAGTGATTTCACCTCTACCCTCTCTTAAATCATCCTCATCTCTTTCCAAGTTCAACTATTACGCTCAAGTTGGAACCAAGAAACAGCCCGTCAATTTATAACAGGTCATTACCAGCATTTAGTAAGCTTACCTTCAAGCATTTTTTAGCTAAAAATGAAAAAGCCAACAATCTCCTTAAGAACATAGAAATAGAATACAATATGTACAATCTACATACATGTTCAGATTACTTTAATTTTCTCTTACACAGCAAACAAGTCAGATGAACTTGTAGGATTCATTTGGTTTGCACTATCTCCCAAGGTCCAGAGATGCATGGACCCAGCTAGGCTTCTCCTGTCCATTTCCTTTGTTTATCTGCATTTTTCCCTAACAAACATGGCCTCAGTGAACCTATGCCTAATGCCGACGTTGTTCAGTGACTCTTGCTTGGCCTATTTTCCAAGTCTTGCTTCGACTTGAACTTTTCCTTCCCAAACTGACCAAGAGCATTTACACTGATGAACCATCGATTACTGTTAAACTGATACTTCAGCTTTTAGTAGCTCCAGCGAGTCTGAACTGATGCGCAGTTTCTCCTAAATTCCAATATACCATGTCTTCTATGCAAAACCTACTTGAAGATACAGAGAAACATTCATTTTTGAAAACCATCATACATGGCTTCAAAGAAAAACCATTGGAACAAAAAATAAATATTAACCCACTTGTATTAGCCATTTGTTCTATCTCAGCTATTGCCCAATGACCAAAGACCTTGTTTTCTGAATCCAAAACTGTAAAGAAAGCATAATAATTACTGGAGCAAGGCAGCAGCCCAAGACAACACCTGATGGTTGCTGAAGGAGGCAAATGGGGGCAGCTGCTTGCAGAAAGAGGACCAGCAAGGGCCACAGAAAATGACAGAAATACAAGTTGGTTGTGCTTTAAGAATCACAGAAAAAATATCAAAAGGGTTCCAAAACATACATCCAAGTCCTCTGACAGCCTTTGACTCCTCTGTCAATATTTCAATAAAAATATTTGCAAAAACACTAGAAGCACATGGCTTTGTAATGAGCAAATATGAGAAGCTAAACTGTTTCGATTCCTTCCATTAGGAAGTTTTAAAAACAAAAAAATGTGTTCACTCTAGAAGTTCCAGGCAAAGCTTTTAAACTCAAAGCACTTGGGTGTATACATATATGACCAATCCAGAAGCCAAAAGTGATACAAAACGCTAAACAGAAGCTAATGCCAAAATTTCCTGGATATTCTCTGAACTGTTCTTCTTGTAGGTCTTCTCTTCATCTAGATTTTCCAGATAGACACCTCTAATAAGAAATTTGAAGAGTGGGTATTTTTTTAGTCCTAACAAAAATCTGCTTCTGGATTATACCGTTGCTATGATGTTATCAGAAGTTGATGTTTGGAAGGGTTTAGTTGTAGCTTTGAATTGCTAAAGAGAGAGATATCTTTCAGAACTGAAGAATACAATTCATTTCTCTTGACTAACTGCAATAGCTGCTAAGTCAAAATACAAATTAAGATTTTGGTTTTTTATTTGGGAAACTGATTAACCTCAAGCAAATAATTTTATTTTTTTTTATAAAAAGTCTTGCTTAAGTTACTCTGAAATGTAAAGAAAATTAAGGGCTTTTTGTATCACACTGGAGTCAATTTACACCCAAGTTCACCCTCTCCATACTCTACCAGCTCTAACACTAACATGAGACAATACATCTGGGGACAGGTACTCAATTTTGTATTTCTAAGCCCTCCTGTAGAAGATGGTATCTCTTGAGATCACCAGTAATAGTTGTGCCAGCATTTAGTGAAAGATCATCTTTCATCACTCTTCCCTGCACATTTTAAGGCTAACGTTCAGATCTCCAAATCTAACCAAAACGTTCCTGTCAAACTTTTGGTAGTACATGACAGTTCTGGCTGCTGCAAAGTGGTCACGAGTGGTGAGATAAATGCTGGTAGATGATATTCACCAAACATCTACAAGTTCTCTTTTTGTTTCCTTTCCCATACATCCTTCATCCCTTGTATATCTCCTCCAAAAACACATTAAGTTCACTGCTACTACTATTATTAGTCAACAGGTTACAAAAGCAGTCTTTCAACTGATGGTCCCCAGTGAAACAGGACAGAGAAGCTGTGTTCTCCAACTCCAGTTTGCAGCAGCCTGGTACTGCATGAGCACAAACCACAGCACTGACTGCAGCCAGGCTTTGTTGGCTTTTTTTCCTCTCCACCCCCAGGGCTGGAGGGGGGTGTCTACTTCACTCCCCCTTCTTTATCCTTTATTTAAAACTAGTATATTCTTACAAATGAGTGGCCCATGGCAGGTGCCTGCCAACATGAGTCTTCTGTTACAGCACACGTACCATATAAAGACAAGCACACACAGAAAAACGTACGAAAAATTGAAATGGCAAAGACTTACAAAGGAGAAAGTGTGAAAAACTGAAATGACAAAGGTTGTGTTAACAGCTTGTCTCACAGTCACAAACTGGAATAGCTGCTAGCATTTGTAGAGTTAGAAAGAGGTAATACGGTGAAAGGACTGACTTCAGATAGCCTCATTTTTTTCTTTGTTCACAGGCAGGTTATCAGCAGTTGAGGGCTGTTGACACAGTAAAATGTTTACAGATAGCCAGATGTAAAGTGATTCAACACTTCATCAGGAGATTATTCCCAACAAATAAACACAATGCTATTTAGGAAAAAAAATATTCCCAACAAATAAACACAATGCTATTTAAAAGAATACTTTAAAAATAAAAAAAAACCAGCAACCAGCCAAACAAAAGACAGCACTAAACCAAAATACCTAGCAGCTGAGAAGTATCAACTTTCAACTTCAGCATTCTGAAAAGAAGAAACAGAAATTAGTTTAAAAAACCACTGATAATATTTGCAATAAAGCTGTCTAAAACAGAAAGGACAACAGTAAATGGAGTGTGAGAAGCACTTTTTCTGTTGTGGTTTTTATGTGAAAAGAGACAACATTAAGACTGTGCATCAGCACTTCCCAATTCTCGGTCAGGATGTTCCCAGAAGACATTCCTATGTCATTCATGGTCACCAGTGACATTTCTCACTGCAGTACAAAACTGACAACAGGACAACTGATGACAGAACTGCCCACAGAAAAGGATCTGCTCTGCAGTCTTCTCCTAATGATCAAAGGTGATGGATCACCACTTCAATCTGTAATCCAAAACAGCAATGTAGGTTTTGGGAGTTTCCCAAGGGGTTAGGAAATATTTTACACCTTGTTTTCAAGCTCCAAAAGCTGGCACAAGTTTGCAGGTCTGTAGCGCACCTACAAGCCTCACACCAGGAAATGTATATTTTTTTTGTTAGACAGACTTATGTCTGAGAAGAGTATGATGGAAATAGCTCCCCATGCTCTTCTACTGTTATACTCCCCACAGACTTCCACTATTGATTGACTTCAAGAGACAGGACTGAACGTGGATGAACCTTTGATTTTACCCAATTCAGCTAACTCTGTTTTCAGTTCCTTGTCTGATCTTCTGATATCCACAAGGTGCAAACAATAACATTAAGCAGTAACACCACAAAGCTCCTGTCGATAACCCAATATATTTACCCTGTCACAGTGAAGTAAAGGCTAGTTCTAGCCCCTCTGCTTTAAGAGCTATACGATGTCTTAGACCTGAAGAACTCCATTCTCCATATTTGTAATCAAAAACTATCATCTGAAACAGATAATTTAAATTCAAGGGTTTACTTCTGAAGTCTTTAAACAGAAAATTCAAGATTGTCTTTATTAAACATGTTTAAGTTTGAAATATTTTTTTCTCATTATTCCTGTTCCTTATGCCATCCATTATACTAGCTTTAGTTTTCCTTAAATAAATTAAAAAAATAAAATTTGAGTTTTTCATTTGTACCAACCAGTGACAACTCACTTCAAAGCAATAATACATACCTCTATTATCTAAAAAGTTATGTAATATTTTAATTACTTTTCTACACTTCTATCAACCTGTTTAGCACTGTTAAAAAAAAATAGAGACATATAAAAGCAGCTACAGAACGCTTGTGAAACATCGGGAAATGGCTGCAAGTTGCGCCAGGGAAGGTTCAGGTTGGAGATGAGGAGAAAATTCTTCTCTGAAAGGGTGGTCGGGCATTGGAACGGGTTGCCCCGGGAGGTGGTGGAGTCACCATCCCTGAGGGTGTTTAAGGAAAGGTTGGATATGGTACTTAGGGACGTGGTTTAGTGGGGAATAGGTGGTGGGGGGATGGTTGGACTAGATGATCCTTGAGGTCACTTCCAACCTTAATGATTCTATTCTATTCTATCGGCGATTTCTTCCATTAGTTGCATGAAACACAACAGTAAGACTGACCCTTTGATTTCTGTTTCTTTTAAAGCCCTGATCTTGGTTGTGTTGGTTTTAGCTGGGGTAGTTACTTTTCCTGACAGCAGCTGGTACGGGGCTGTGTTTTGGATTTGTGCTGAGAACAGTGTGATAACACAGGGATGTTTTCATTCCTGCTGAGCAGTGCTCACACAGAGCTAAGGCCTTTTCTGCACCTCACACCACCCCATCAGCAAGTGGGCTGGGGGTGCACAGGGAGCTGGGAGAGGACACGGCCGGGACAGCTGACCCCAACTGACCAAAGGGGTATTTCATACCATATGATGTTATGCTCAGCACATAAAGCTGGGGGAAGGAGGGGGGAGAGGAGGGTGTTCAGAGTGATGCTGTTTCTCTTCCCAAGTAACCATTACATGTGATGGAGCCCTGCTTTCCTGGGGATGGTTGAACTCCTGCCTGCCCATGGGCAGTGGGGAATGAATTCCTTGTTTCGCTTGTGTGCAGGGCTTTTGCTTTCCCTATTAAACTGCGTGTCTCAGCCCATGAGTTTTCTCACTTTTACCCTTCTGATTCTCTTCCCCCATACCACGCTTTGGGTAGGAGAGTGAGCAAGTAGCTGTGTAGTGGTTTAACTCCAGCCTGCAACTAAGCACAACACCAGTAACAGATGATTAGAATAAAAAACAAACAAACAAAAATAAAAACACCCCCAAATCACCAAACAGGAAAAAAACAAAACCCAAACATATCCAGAATAGCTTCAGCCCTTAGGTTACAAAGAAAAGTCTGGAAACATCACTCAAAAGTAAATTAAGGAGTTAAACTAGAAAGTTAATAAAGTGAGCCCAAAATGTAATATCCTTTAAAAATTTCAATTTAGTCTACAATATTGTGATCTTAATATTTGACATCATTATGAAGGACTCACCTTTATGATTAAATTAAGGCTATGATGTTCACCCTGGCTTTGGGAGAGACACAGATACTGTATAGGAGATAGCTTACTTGAGAAACAAATGCACGCACCTTCCAAACTAAGTCATAATTACGTTTTACTTTTGCAGAGTTCACAAGAAACATAGGCCTTAATTCTGAACTTGACAGAGTAATCCTGCTATCAGTACTAAATGACATTGCTTGTAAGCTGCAGAGTTACAATGCATGACAGCAATATAATACATTGAAATAACTGCCCCGTATCAACATAATCTATTTTAACTGATAAACTCAGGTACATTTCTCTTAAAAATGTATTAAAAAAATTATTATCACACCAAAAGTCACAAGTAAATGAAATAAAAATGACCTCTCTCATCCAGTCTTTGTTTGCCCATACTCCATATAGCTATATAGTATAACTCTGTATAAATAATTTTTCACATATTCTCACCTTAATAAAGAGGTACTCATTAAAGCTGCTTGTGAAAGACGTGATTGCGATTTAGTCTCATACAGTTTTTGCACGTTTAAAAAGATAAACTTTACTAACAGAGGCTTTTCAAAGTAGTTGAAACTGAAACATCCTTCATGTCAAGAGGAAAAGAAAACAATTTGTATGTCTGAACAACAAAATCTGGAAAGAAAACTAAGAGAGACAGGAGGAAAGAGATGCTATTAACATTCTAGGGGTTTGAAAATATGGCTAAAGGGATAAAAATACACACAAAATTGACAAGTATTAACCAAATAGATGCCCCTGCTGTTCTGAAATCATCTTAGAATGTACAGTTTAGTAAACAGATATTAAAGCTATCAAATTGCAACTTACTGGTCAACCCTTTTTTTATTACCATAGCAACCAACAGTCAGAACAACAAATAGCATTTGCTTTCTGCGTACATAAAGACCATATTATCTTTTTCAAATTTAACTCATCTCCAAGACCACATTGCCTTCCATCTTCATCAACCTTTTCCACACTGTAAACACAGCCCCTTACACAAGGAAACAGTTTGTTTCCCCCAAATCTCATTCCACATTCTCCATCAGCTTTTCCAGTTCTCTTCCCTCATTATGTATTTTTCTTTCCAGTTTCTCCAACGAAACATGAAATTGTACAGCACTAATTCAGTAGATTTATTTTAGTGATTTCTCTATAAATCAAATAGCATACTTTTTCAATATCATCAATGAAGACTATTTCCTAAGTGGTATTTCAGAAATCTATTAGAAATTTGTTTAGAAAGAACTATAATAGTTAATCTGTGCTGGTTAAGAGGTTGGCCCTTCTTTCTTTACAAGGCTTTCAGAACTTAAGTTAACATCAAGATAGAACAGCAACTACTGACATTCTCATCTGGCCTTTTGTAACCAAAGTGAAATTTCAGTTCCATTTTCAGAAAACAGATGGAACAGGTACCAAATTTATGTTCTGTCTTCTAATGCAACTCTTAAATTTTTGCTTTATCTTACCTGTTTCTCTGAAAGATAAATAGGAAAGCCTGCATTAGCTTTGTCTGTATCATGCTGTAGTATAGTATCATAGGCTTTCATATCCCAGACAGCAAATGCATGTTATTTTTATGGTCTTTTTATGGCACCCTCTCCAGACTATTTATTGGCCAAAGTTTTGATAATTTCTAGTATTCACCTACCAAAAAAATGAACCCCCCAAAAAATTCACACATAAAAGGTCTTTTAAATCATTTTAGAAACCTTCCACAATTCACCACACCTTTAAGTGTGGTGGTCAGTAATATGTGGTCAGTAAACTCATCTTTGGAAACTTAGATAGTAAATTTATTTATATGTAAGACACATAGATGCCAAAATGCATTAGTCCAGCTGGCGCTTAGTATACTCAAGTGTATGTGACATCACAAAGGTGTACACATTAACCATGAGAAGACTTCCCACTGCAAAATATAGGTTCAAAGACACTCTTCATGTACTAAAGCATGACTTTTGCATGTCCTCCTAATTTCATTCAATTCATGTCAGTGAGCTTTTGAAAAGTTGGAGCAGTATGTGTTATTTTTTTCTCTGATTTTCAGGACAGAAAATTATTGGCTCTGCTATATTTTAGATATTTCAGTTTAATATTTGTAAAAGCTGGAAGATCAAGGAGGTAATAGACTAACCCTTCACATGATAAAGATCACTTAAATAAAAAGAATAATCATTATAATTACAAGCAAATGTTATGTCACTACACTGAAAGGGACACAGCTATCTACATGAGATGTTGACATGTATTTTATTAAAAGTCTTCACCTGCTTTACATAGCAAAACAGAAAACTGAAGTCTGGTTTCCTGGACCCAACCCAGTGTATTAACAACTTAAATGACACGCACAGATCCAGATGATCAAAGGTATCTGAACATTGGATTGTACATTATCTGTACTTCTATCTTCTCTAAACAAAGTTTTCTAAACTTTTTCCCAACAACCATAAACATGCAGAAGGGAGAAAATGACAGATAATAAATCTGATAACAACAAAAACCAAAAAGCAAGCAAGGGACACCATAAGTAATGCAGCCTCAGTTAAGGAATATTCCAAGAAAGTTATCTGATTCCTATTAACTGGCACTTGAGGGATAAAGCCTTACACAAGAAGGAATGAAAAAAATGGTCATCTTTCCCCTCACATGAAGATTGTGCAATCTATGTTACAGTTCTAGCTCAAAGTAATGTCTTTGATTTAAGGTATACACTGGGTATTTATTCAGTATTTATTCAGCTTTTTTGCTACTGCTATTACTTTATTGAAAGATTAAGTACAAAAAAATAAAAAGCAGAAACTGTTCACTAATCCATTCTGAAAGACAATGAATCTGAAATAACTTGATGGGTAATCACTCTGAAAGTAGGTTTTCCTCACTTGCTATTGTGTCACATTATCAAAAAAAAACCCAGTCTGTTCATAACTGACTTTATGATTTCAACATGTTAAAATTTTGCAGCACTATAACTGGAAACATTTTTAAGGTACCATGAATGACAAACCATTTCTTAGGTTAATCATCAGATCAGAGCAAGGGCTGTTTCCCTTCACCATTAGGCAGAAAGTTGAGTGATCTACACAATAATTCTGCAAAGCACAAAAGTTAAAACATTTTATGTTCTCAAACTTACTGTAAGTTTCATAACTTCCTGCTGAAATCTTTCTTAAGAGCACCTGAACTGAAATATCAGAGTACAAAGAATAGCACAAAGATCACACTAATCTAAGACAGACCTTCTTCCTACAAGAATTACGCTTAAAGGAAACAATGCATCTCATGTTTAAGAATATTATATTCTGTCTTTCTGTATTAGTAATTCAGTCCCATGCTATGATAAAAGTAATACTAAGATTTTTATTACAAGTAATTTTTCACATCCACAGGAAGAGTTTTCTACATTTCCTTGCATATTTTCATTTCCCTTTTGTAGTTTACTCAGTCTTTATTCAAAGAATCCTAGAATCAAATACAAGATGACACCTATCACACACAAAGGAATGTACTGATTTTGCAACAGTTAAGGGACACACTATTACAGTGGTCTATGGGAAAAGTGACATCGAAAGTTATGAATTTTAGCAGATAAACCACACAGACAGTGAAGCTTTCAGAACTGAAAGCCAAACAAAATGGACAAATATCCATTTCTGGGCAGCTTTAAGTTGTCAAGCCTAATGTCAATTTTCTAACAAGATCAATGTTTTACTTCCTCTCCTTCTTACTAAAGGAAGCTAAGAGAAGGGCCACAGACTCTTGACATTTTGGAGCCCAGCGCGTCAGCAGCAGTATGCTGAACGCTTGAGCAGGGCTGGAGCGGACTGCTGAGTTTTGCATGGGGGATCTATACTGCAATCAACTGCACCATCAACCATTTCTTAGTCGTACTTACGACAGACAGAAGGTTAGAAGGGACCTGAAGTGGTGTGAGCTGTTGAGAAACCATTAATTCATACCATATGGACACAGATTTAGTACATGATGATATACCCTACATTCAGGTGACCTTTCAGGTTTGAAATGTATTCTTTCTATTTGATCAGCATTTGACAATGGGCGTTTAATCTTAGTAATCGGAAAAGGATTATACCATGAGACTTGAAGCACCAATAAAAGTTTTTGCTGTGCTTCACACATTTAAACACGTGACTCATTGATAGGTACATAAAAATATTTGATGCTTAAATACACTCTTCATTTTAGAAGAGTTTGTATTTGTCAGTTGTTCAGTGTAATGAGATTAATTTTCACCAGGATATATTTAAGGGAAAACAACCACCAAGAAATCAAAGATGTGGAGTCTGAACTACTGAGTTTTCACACCAGGTGCCAGTAAGAAATTTTTTTTTCGGGGG
>VWZZ01003496.1:1222069-1339136 GCA_013399095.1 Psophia crepitans
GAGATGGAGGAAGAGAAGGAAGAGTAAGAAGCAAAAAGAAAAAAAGTTCCTAAATAGTGAGACTATAAACCCAAAATCTTCAAAACTGTAGTTCACCACTATTTATAACATAACACTAAAATCAGTTTCCAAATATAGTTTCTGAAATCATGAGCCATCAGTGCCCTTGCTGTACAGAAGGCCAAATAGATACAAGGCTAGCAAAAGTGTGGCTACCAAGTGGTAAGAAACAACTACTCTCCCTCTTCAGCACCTGAGAGACCACATCTGGAGCACAGTGGCCAGTTTGCGACACACACACCCCCCCCTGTTTGAGGCAAACACTGACATATTGCAATGTGTTCAGTAGAGGCCACTAAGAAAATCCATGGGCTAGAACACATGACCAAAGAGAAAAATTCTGGAAAAAAATTCATAACCAGATGTAACGTTGAGTTAAACCTGCATCTTTTCACTAAGCTGGTTCCTATTAGAAGAGGTATACATGAAGGAGTCACTCAGGGAAAACAGTACACTGACCACACTTATATTAATATATCTAAAATGCACATATGACCCTGCTCTTTCACAAGCAAAAATCATAGTGATTTTGTACGTATAAAGATATACATATGTACTTCTCCCTTGTGTGCCATTAGCAAGTGCCAGGGAACAGGAGAAATTGTACTCAATCAAAAATGTCGCTAAAATGTTATGCTATTACAACGAGAAATAATTAAAAAAATACATTAACTGGGGTAGGTAAAAGTCCACAATTACAGCTGTAGAATCATGAAAACTAAGTGGTAAAGCTATTAAGTACTAACACACTATTATACTTAGCACAAACACAAGAGTAGCTCAATTAATTCATTTTAATTACTGCAAACCAGTACAAAATGTATCAATTTACCACATATTAAGTTAATAGTTTAAAGTGCAGCTAAACAGTGATACACAAAAAACCACAAGAGACAAACAAGTGATAAGCAAACAGTAAGTGCATTAACATCTGTAAATGCACAAAACTGTCCTTCTGTTATGTAGAAATACAGAAGACTAATCTGGGTATAATTTTAAAGCATAAATCACCAACTCTTAAAACATTTAGTTGTCATTTTAATTCATTAAGATTGATGAACAGTTATTATCGATTTTGTGGAGTAGAAATCCTTTGAAGCAAGCAGTTGTACAGAAACAATCAATATATTTTGACAGCTATTTCCATAGCATTACTGTCCAGTAAGACCTACTGTTCCCTGTTCCTCTTTCCTCCCATACGCTGGTTAGGACAACTATATTTTTAGTCTGGCATATGATGAGCTGCTTTTTTTTAAAAAAAACAACACAAAACTTTTCCCCAACTTTGCAATGGACAATAAAGTATTGACCTTATGTTACTTCAAGATTTTCTTTATGTAAATAAAACTTGTTCTTTCTTTTTGACAGAAAAAAAGAAATAGGTATAAAAATTTTCATGCCAACAGCAGCTTGCCTATATTTCGTTTAAAAAAATATGAAAATCTACTTCAGCAAACTCAATTGTTGAGTGAAAGTCAGGGCTTTCATTGAAAAATTGTTTAGAAGAATTTAAAACACTGAAGCTGTGGTTGAAGATGGGTAATGTCACACATGGTAAGACATCAAGTTTACCTACAAAATTTCTGATATTCTGCTCACCAGTGAAAATCTAAGAAACAGACTTCTAGGTTACTGACCCACCTGAAAGTAAAAACTGTTTCAGAATCTGACATTTTCTATAGTAAATATTCAATTTTGAGCTCAAAGTCAGGGAGACTGTTATTAGACAAATCCCTCAATATATGCCTGGGAAGGTGCAAGAAAAAGTTGGAAGACAAAGTCACTTGTAGTTGTACTCACAAAATGAGAAAGTAAACTGTGTCACTCTGCTACACTTGTTAAAAATCCTGTATTTTCTCAGATTTGCACAGAACTTTAAGTCAGTAGTTGGACTGGCTGCAGACACCAGCTGACTTGTTCTGGCTGGTTTTTTGTTTCTCCTCCCAGTAATCACTGCTACTTTCATTTTGCATTTGGCCTACTGGCTGACGTAAACTTCTCACTGCTAAACCCATGCTGCTGCATGAATGGGACTAAGCCACCCTGATAGCCTTCTGTGCTCAAAGGAGAGGACAGTGGTGGGAAGAGGCTGCTTGTAGTAGTCACCTCTCCCTTTTTCTTTTTTCTTTTCTCCTCTGGAGATCTTGAAAGTTAAAATGCTGGAAGCACAGAAAGACATTGGACTGACAAACCACACAGAGTAATGTATAGAAGAAACAATTCACTATACTCAATTGTCTACTTGAGGTCACATGTCAAATTGTTACACACTAAAACAAAATACCATTAGCTCAAAGTACCATTGCTCTCACCCATCAGTACCCTTTCTTTAAAAGGCTCCTATTCACATTTTTTATGTGAATTCATTTTCTCAGCACAAGATTGTATTACATGCTGTAGTAGCAATGAATTTGCACTATGTGGTTCTTGTTTTTAACTTCTACTTGCTGCTACAGAGCGAGAGAAATTTCAGCAATTTCCAGTAAAATGTTATTTTAGGTATCCTTGATAGTGTTCAGCACTAACAGCTTCAGAAGATCCTTGGGGATATCAGTAAGTGTTTCATAAATTTAAGAGCTGAGTTTTCACACCAGGCTGCATTTTTTTGTCATGTAACCAAAAAAAATTAAAAATCTACACCTACACAAGATCATCAGTTTCTAGTTTCCACTGCACTACCAGATGAAACTACTTGTTTCATAGCAAGCAGTAAATGACACCCTGTCCTTAATGCAGTCTCTTCTGGAGAAGTAGAATGACAATTGGAATACCTCAAACTTGTAAGAATTCTTTGCTGCGTTTCCATTTAAGGGAAGACAAAAGGACAAAATCTATATCCATAATCAACCTTTGAGCTTGAAGACAGAATGAGAGCAAAGTTTAAACATGAAGTAAGGTTCAGTTCTTCCTTTCAGACATTTTAAGTGGATGAATACCAATTTCAAAACCTGGTATCAACTATTTTTCATACAGAAGGAAATTGAAAGCCAAATGCCGAAGACAAAGCCAGAATTGCTTCAGGGCATATTATCTGCAAGTGGCTGTGAATGGAATTTCCTTCTCCGTGTTCCTACTTTTACAAACTATTATACCGCATAACTGATTACTTTCATTTATCTACTATGTAACGGATTTAAAAACCGTGACACCAAATCTGGCCTAGATGAAGAAATTTGGACCAAATCTTATTTTGATGCAACTACTGCTTTTAGTCAGCAAAGAATTTGGACATTATAATATTTTCAGTAAGAAGTTTTAGTTGCCAGTGTCTGAGTTCAAGGGGATCTACAGAAGTTCAGCATGATTTAACAGTAAATAAGTCAACTATCTCTTTTACAGGCACAAGACAATGAATCAACTTTCATACAACATGCTCTTCAGTTGTTAATTTTAAATTAATCCTGAAAAAAATCTCCTGAAGAGCAAATACTGGTTTTCATTATGTACTTCAGTTTTGGATATTTTAATAAAAGACCTTAGAAGGTCTTAAGTCAGAAAGATAGAGTGGCCATAAATAAATTTAGGCTAGAAATTGGAAAGAGGTTTTGAACCATTGGAAGGAGAAAGCTTTCTATTATCCTTGCAACTGGAAGATAACAATCAAGCTAGTTTTAAACAACTAGCACGACTGATTTATTTTCATTCAGACAGAGCTCTTATATGCACAGCTGACTAATAGCTAGGGAGAGGCAAGCTAGAAATGGAAAGAACCTTTTCAGCCAATGTTTCCAAATTTTTCTACCCATTCATTTTGGAACAAAAGGATATGTATGTATGTGCTCCATAAACAATTCATCAATTCAAAACAAATAAATGCAGTGTGTATATTTCAAGCATGTGATAATTTTGAAGTAATTGATATCACTTTAATTTAAAAATATCTTCTTAGAGATATTTATAATTAAGTATCAGCTGCAGTTACTTTGTGCAAAAGTGGAAGAACACATCTGTTACTGAAAAACAGACCTTGAGCATGCTGACACAGTTGGAATCATAGTGAATGGGAAGCAGGAAAAAAGCAGACATTCTGCCTAGGACAGTATAATAAAGTTCCTTGAGTATGATCCCCAAAACAGAAATTATCACTCAAAATATCCTTCTTAGCCTTGTTTGTATTTAAAGTTTCCTATGCACAAACTGCATAATCTTTACTGTGATTAACACATGTATTCTTTTCGTTCTTAAACTTGGCCTAATGTTAACATGGAATAATTGCTGTACGTTAACCACATGACTCAGTCATCACACATTGACTACTTATGGATGGCCTTGTAAATTGTTAATATTCATCTCCCACTGGCTATGAAGTCTGTATGACATGATGCAGCAGTTCACCTAGGATATACAGAGGGGCTCTACCACAGAAGAGAAAGGTCCACACCTGCTTGTGTTCAAATGCCAATTGCAGTCAGATATCAATATAGTATCCTTAAATTCAACTATTAGATTGCATATTCTATATCTCTAATTTCACTTTTCCAATAACCTCAGAAGATAGATAAAAACACTATTTTGCACAAAGTTTGCAACCATTATTGGTGTAACTTAGGTAATGATTAGCTCAGTCATTCAGTAAATAAACACCACACAGAAATCTCATCTCAAAAAACCCCAAAAAACCCAAACCCAGAAAAAACAATTTAAAAGAAGTTGTTTTAGAACAAGTACTCTATCTTCTCCACTCTACAAACAAAACTTGATGTCCAGAACAAGATCCTTAGCCAAAATTCTATAACAGCAGATACCAAGATATTTCACAGAACACTTTCTTCTCTCTCAGTATGAATGAAGGGTTGATGTCAGAGTTTGCACTGATGTTCAGGCATGCAGCCTAATAAAAAAAAGTAAAAAAAAAAAAATAAAAAAAAAATCACTCTATATATTTACCCATCCATCCACCTCTATTCTCTTTAATGGAGACATCTTTTGTTTAAAAATTGAAGAGTTTAACAGCCACCCTATACAACAAGGTCACAGATCACCAGACCAGGCCCTGGACTGCATCCAAAGAGCATGGGTCTAAGGTTGCACACAATATAACTCTGGCCACAGAAATAACTGTCTTGATCTTGATATCTTACCTGAGCAGCTATAGCAACACATTAAGACAGCTTCACTAGTTTCACTGGCAGGTCAGCCCGCTGGATCACAGCATCTTGAGACATGTACACATAACCACCAGAGACGCTGCTTAACCTCTTCCATAGATAGAAGGCTTTGTTCAAAGATTTGTAAGGTTTTACTTCACCCAGGAATAGTACTTTCTATACCATTAATTAAGTAAAGCTTAATTAATCAACATCACTAAAATGTTTCTCAAAGAAAACCACATCAAAACCTGGACTTGAAAACATGTAGCACCACCCAAAAAGATCACCAGGACACATCAAAAGAAGCATGACCAGCAGGTTGAGGGAGGGGATTATCCCTCTCTACTCTGCTCTCTTGAGACCCCACCTGGAACCCACAGTACAAGACAGACATTGAGCTGTTGGAGCGAGTCCAGAGGAAGGTCACAAAGTTGATCAGAGGGCTGGAGCACCTCTCTGACAAGGACAGGCTGAAAGAGTTGGGCTTGTTCATCCTGGAGAAGAGCCAGTACCTAAAAGAAGGAAAGTTGGAGAGGGGCTGTTTACAAGGGCAGGAAGTGACAGGAGAAGGGGTAACGGTTTAAGCGGGAGGAGGGTAGATTTAGATTAGATGTTAGGAAGCAATTCTTCCCTGTGAGGGTGGTGAGGCCCTGGCACAGGTTACCCAGAGAAGCTGTGGATGCCCCATCCCTGGAAGTGTTCACGGCCAGGTTGGATGAGGCTTTGGGCAACCTGGTCCAGTGAAGGGTGTCCCTGCCCATGGCAGGGGGTTGGAATTAGATGGTCTTTGAAGTCCCTTCCAACCTAAACCATTCTATGAAGTCAAAATGTTCCACTTGCAAAGTGTCAAAGCACTGATTTAAAAAACAAACAAAACCAAAAACAAAACTCCACAGCTTTGAAACAACATTCATGTACACAACATACAGTTTCTCAGCCAAACTGATCATATCAGACATTTCATTGATAAAAAATTAAAAATTTCAAAAATGTAGGTTTTTATTTCAATGCTGAAAAAAAAATTACTCTATGCCAATCTGGTACAGCATCAAAAGTCATACGAGATTGAGTTTCCATAACAATGAAACTATTTTCTTACATACCTTTTTAATATAAGACTTGAGGAATCATGAAAGCTTGATTAGTGTTCTGGTTTTAGCTGGGATAGAGTTAATTTTCTTCATAGTAGCTGGTACAGGGCTGTGTTTTGGATTTGTGCTGAAAACAGTGTTGATATCACAGGGATGTTTTCATTCCTGCTGAGCAGTGCTCACACAGAGCTAAGGCCTTTTCTGCACCTCACACCACCCCACCAGCAAGTGGGCTGGGAGTACACAAGGAGTTAGGAGGGGACACAGTTGGGACAGCTGACCCCAACTGACCAAAGGGGTATTTCATACCATATGTCATGCTCAGCACAAAGCTGGAAGCAGAAGGAAGAGAAGGGTGTTCAGAGTGATGCTGTTTCTCTTCCCAAGTAACCATTACATGTGATGGAGCCCTGCTTTCCTGGGGGTGGCTGAACTCCCGCTTGCCCATGGGCAGTGGGGAATGAATTCCTTTTGCTTTGCTTGTGTGTGTGGCTTTTGCTCTCCCTGTTAAACTGTCTTTATCTGAACCCATGAGTTTTCTCACCTTTACTTCTCTGACTCTCTCCCTCAACCCATTAAGGGGGAAGATGAGCAAGCAGCTGCATGGTGCTTAGCTGCTGGCTGAGGTAAAGCCATGATGGTTAGGAAGCATAAAAATTCAACATATGAATACATTATTTTTCATAACAGTGGCAAAATAAATGAATAGGATTAGACCCTCAAAGTTCATCATGATAGATGCTTGTACAAATTCAACACAAAGTTTTTCTTTCCATTCACTTACAAGTTCTGTCTGGGAAGTGTTGCAGAGTATTTGATCATAAAAGTCTTGCTGATACATTATGAAGGTGAGAGATAACATTATGGCACGAGATCTGCTCTTGCACTGAATCTGAATGAACTGGACAATGCCAAATGTACCTTTTACAGATACCGTTTCTGTTACTATAAAATTTGAACCATAATTGAATATATAAAATGTATTAACATTTTAAAACCTCAGATGACCTATCCTGACATTACCAAATCACAATAAACTGTAGCCCTCAAGCTGAATTCCAGCAACAGTTGGAATCAATAATCAGCAAAAAGCAGTTCATTGCTCCTCACTTTAAGAGGTATTCCTGAATTTAAGTCAACAGCTGCTTTATTCATCTTAGGTATTTACTTCAAGTAACAACTTTTTTTTTTTAATTTCTTGATGCTCTCTGGCTCTTTTCCATGTAAATCAATTAGATACACTATAGATCTATTTTAAAAAATAAAAAAATTCAGTTATAATTAGCCTCCTCTTTTCTAGCTTAGCATTGCTATCGAGGTCATCCATGCAACTGACAGCTCTTAAATTACTACTACATAAGAATTACAAAGTACAAATAGCACCGCTTCCTTTTCCTGTATGGTATGATATGAAAGTGTGGCAGCTTTAGGAATACATTACAAATACTAAAACACTGACCTTTCTCTCACCTAGCAAAAAGTATAAATTATTTATTCATAAGAACTGTACTTGATTAATTCTCCAAGCTACATAAGAAGGGGGGGGAAGGAATCCACCTCAGTTGCGACAAAGCTTTGTGATTTTACTGCCACCAAACTGACTCACTAGAGGGCATGATTTAGCTAGAAATGTGTTCTAGTCGGCAGGGCGAGGGGTGGGGGGATGGAGGAATAGAAAAAGCTCTTCTCTTAAAACGCAGCAAAAATGGCTAGCAAATGTTAGTGTTGAATTTTATCAGAATTATCCTTTTCATCATGCCTAAAACAAGATTAGCAAGATGCTGTTTTTGAGACATCTCTCTTTCCAATACCCTGAACTGGAAGACGTTGATGAGGAAAGATACTTGGTAAACTAAGGTTTAATGAAAGTGTGTGTGGGGGCGGAAAAAGTCCCTAAAAGCCATGTATACACAGGTGTTCCAGGGGAAAGAACAGACTTGTCAAGAAGAATATCTTGGAAAAGCCATGGCAAACTATTTCTGTTCTGCACTGCATGTGCAAGCTGCAGTATTTAGTTTTTATAACGACACTTTGTAAGCCTGTGGCCTGGAAGGTAGAAGTACCCGCTTTTCAAACAAAAGTATTCCCAAACTGTCTAAAATTAGAAGTTAAGTAAATTTTGATACATCATTTCTTGTCCTCCTCCTCCATGAACCTCTACATGGAGTGGGAAATAATAACCTCTACCACTTGGAGGAACACAATACCCTCCCTGAAGCCAAGTACCACAGCAGTGCTGCATAAAAAAAAGCTGCCAGTAATACCTGCAATTCCCTCGCCTCATATAGCTCTGTGCAAGCTGACTTGTGATACAGAGCAAGCCACACAACCCAGTGTTTTGATGGCTCATCACTTAGAAATATTACAATCTACTGCAGTATAATGTAGTAATATTAGCAGTATCTCGTCTGAGGTACTGCTGCAAATTCTGTGATGGGCAGAACAATGACAGACTGAATTGCTTCACAGGATTTAGCTTATCTTCATTCTACTGGAGCTGACTGTTCAGTACAAACCGATATTGTTTTAAAAGCATTTCTGGTTTTCAGTGGGCAGATATTAGCAGCAGTAAAGAAAAATAACACAGTTGGTCTGAATGATATTCAAAAATGCTCACTGTGAAGGATGTTACCAGACAAGTAGATCATATTTTCTCTATAAAGTAGTTTAACCTCTGACTTAACAGCTTTAAGGCAATTGTGCAACCTAATCAGCCACTGTATCTCTTGGTCTCCTTCCTGCAGTTGCTGAAATCATTAGTCAGGGAATTGGTGAGGAAGCCATAGATACTCACACTAGCAGCAGGGAATAAAAGTCTTTAATGGTAATAACTCACACTAAAAATGACAATTTATGGCTTTTTACAGCATGTAATATAATTTATGGGATGTTACACATTGATGTGTATGCCTAATGACTGTTGAGAAAAGCCATAAATCATCAGTGTTTCCAACTTCCCATTAAGACCTCATTTATTGCACTATTCCAGAAGTATATCCTCATAACCACACCCTTGTCTTGCTTTATTAAAAGATAACTAAAAGATAGAAAAGGTAGATATAACAGTAGTCTGATGCAGCAAGAAAATCAAAAATACACTCCAACTAATATAGCAGGGGGGAAAAGAAAGTCATCTTGGCTAAGAAATTCACTGACTTCCCTGATCTTATTTATTTTATTAACAACTACGGGAATGCACAAAAAAACAAACCCCCAAACCAAACCCCACACCCCAAAAACATTTTACCACATTCATTCTTTGAAATGCAACTTCTCATTTAAAGAGGTAATAAAAATAAAAGAAAAAAGTCAGGAAGACTGTCTCATGAGCAACACAGTTCCCTCAATTGGTGACTATTGCCATACTGAACCTAATATTACAGGTTTGTATAACTGTATATTCATAAAAACAGAATCTAAATAGTTCAAGAGTCAGTCTTAAATACGTGCATGTTACCACAAAAGAAGTTTTAACATTGGTAAGATAAACAGAATATAGAGCATTCGGGGGGGGGGGGGGGGGGGNGTGAAAAACTACGTAAGAAAAATCAGGACAAGCACAGTATCTCTGAATACTGTTCTGGGGTTTGATTGATCTGGGGGTTTTTTAGTGTGTTTTTTTTGTTTTGCTTTGGGGTTTTTTTTAGCTTTAGGCATTAGTTTCTAAGTTCCTGGTATGTATTACGATAACTTAAGAATAAATTTAAGTGAAATTTTGTTAACAGTTTCAGACGAGATGATCTCATGCAAGAGATGCCTGGGATTTTATGAAGGAATGTTCTTAATCTCAGGGACAGGATAGAATTTCTAGTCTAACTGAAAGCAAAAAACATGTGCTTAACACTTAACAAGCTCCAAGGGGTGGGAGAAAGTCCAACTTTTTGTTCATGGCTAGTTTAATTATGTGTAAAAAGAGGGTATTCTCTAGCAGAAGAGACTGAAACTCCTACATATACATGCCATAGGCATTCATATACCAATTGGGAAAACCAGGTGCCTTGTCCCACTCTCTAAGAGGCAGTCACGTCTTAAGAGGGTAACCTAGCTATAGAGCTAGCAAATTAAGCAGTGCTAAGGGTTGTTTTATAGATGAAGAGGTTCCATTGCCTTCTGATGCTCAAACAAAACAGTTCCCCTCTCCTCAAATTTGTAAATTTTAACACTTCAAAATACAAGCTGTCATACATGTAATTGAGCATGCACTGAAAACTCAGGTACTACAATTTGCAGTTTTTAAAAAAAACCTTCTCATTCTGCAACAGAGACCTTGCAACTCTAACCTGAAAGTCAAAGAATCTGCAGATTTGATACAGAACCTGTCTTTGGGTTCACTTCTTACAAAAGTGTGTTACAGCATAAGTAAAGTGTGCTTCAGATGAGCCATTGAGCATTCTCAGCTATAAAATGCAAAATCATTTCAACACTGCTAACGTTCATAACCAGAGAGTATGAACCAATTCAACCAGGTCTGACGTTGAAATTAGTCCTAGCTCTGCCATGATTACAGTGGATCAGCAAGTTGTTCAGGGTGAAAATTTTTAGCGTACTCCATGGTTCAGATTAACTTTTACTGCCTCCTTGGGTTTTACCAAGTCTGAAAATTTATACAGAAACAAATTCCTTCAGAAAGTCTGACCACATCTTTACATGAACAGCTCAGACCTCAAGCAATGAGTTCCTCAGCATATACTTTTACTTAGCAGACATTATGCTAGCAGCAAAGCCAGAGGACAAAAATGGGAAAGGCTCATTAGCTTTTTGTATTGTAGCAGCATGCACTGCAGGTCAATCTAACCAGATGACCACAGCAAAAGACATTTATAAACTTCTGTTTGTTTTTTAACACTGCCCAATTTTTTTGGCAAGGTTTACAGCAGCCGGATAGCGACTCTGAGGTATCGGATGCATTTCTTGAAAAAGTATTACGCAAGCCCCTGAATGGCACTGACACATTTTGCCAAAGATGAGATCAAGCCCCAGCTCTCTCATACAACATACCTCTGAGACTATTTGCACAGACAAGCAACTTTAAAGTACTTGAATAACAGCAAGAAACCTATAGCTGACTGTCTGGAAGGGGAAATGTCAATGCCGAAGTTAATATGACTAAGACTGGGACACAGAAAAACTCTTGTACTGAGGGGTTTTGGTTGGTTGATTGGTTGTTTTAACTTGGTTTTGAGGGGGATAGGGTGGGTGGTGGTGTTTGTTTAACAGTTCTTATAGATCATACATACAAAAATGTATTTATCCATAAATAAAACTCAAGTGCAATAGAAATTGGAAACTGTTGAGATTATGCTGACCATAAAATACATCTGTTCACTGTTTCAGCCTTAAATATTTAATTAAGCATAACAACAGCTCCATAAAAGCAGGAATGTTATTCAACAGTATTCGTTTCATCTGTGGTAGTCTTAAGAAACAGAGTTTAAAGGACTCCCTACAGAAGTCACTCACCCATCTTCGCACCTACACAAAGGACAATGTTTGCAATCCTGAAAGGCAAACAGCATATATAACCCAATATACAGTCCAATATTTTTTTTGTTGATATCATCCCAGAAGTGGAAACTAAACCAAGTATCTTCTTTCAGCTTCCTGTTTTAGTAACTACATCACCCAAAGTTCTCAGGTAGGCAAACACAACAAAAAACATAAAGCAATTTTGGTCAGAATGATGATATTGATTTCATCTTGTTGAATCTCAAACTCAAAGTAGGGTCAATTTCAAAGTTACCTTAGGTTTCTCAGACAAATATTTAGTGTGTCCAAGGATGGAGATTTATCAACCTTTCCCAGCCTCTGTCCTAATGTTTACCTAACCCTCATAGTGAATGTCTTTTTCCTTAGACATAACCACAATCTCCCTTGCCACAAAGCACCTCCCCTAGGCACCTTCTTCAGCCCCTACAACAGCAAAACATAACTTCAGTGCACTCCAGAAAGCTTCTGGATTGTCTGTGCTCCACCACATTATTTACCAATACATTCTGGAAAGTCAAGGTCCCCATGAAAAAAACAGAGCTGATTATCACAAAGCTTCTTCCAGCTATCAACAACAACAAGAAGATTTCCTCCTCTTGACTGGATAGCCTGTAGGAGGGGCTCCCCATTGCATCCTTCTTGCTGGCATCTCCTCTAATTGATTCTGAACAATGAGCTCACATGACCTATTCTATAGCAAAGCTCTGCATGCTTGAGCTGCTCCATTGTAGCAACTGCACTATCCTTCTCCCTTATCATAGAATGGCTTGGGTTGGAAGACACCTTAAAAGATCATCTGGTTCCAACCCCCCTGCCATAGGCAGGGATGCCACCTACTAGATCAGGTTGGCCAAGGTCTCATCCAGCCTGGCCTTGAACAGGGATGAGACATCCATAACATCTTACCTTCCTAAAGACCCCGTATCAATTCACTGCATGATGTGTATCTCACCAGGTCTCTCATTCCCAATTAGGTTACAGTTCTGCAGCTCTGTACACAGCTCAAATATTCCACCTCATCCTCCAACCACTCAAGTGAGGCTTTTGAGTCTCTCCTTCCATGTGGCTTGGGACTCTGGCTCTTACCCCTGCTCAGTTTTCAAGAATCATTTATCTCCTGTTTATTCTCTCTGATCCTTGTGCAGTTTGCTCACGTCCTCCCATATCTCCATCACCTGACAGAGGAGAAGAGGCAATGGTTACAAACCCAGCCGCATGAAATTCCATCTGAACATGAGAAAACATCTTTTACTGGAAGAGTCCTTGAACACTGGAACAATTCAGAGAGGCTGCGGAGTCTTCATCTTTGGAGACACACAAAGCACTAGACAAGGTCTTGGGTAACCTGCTCTAGCTGACCCTAGTGTGGTTGAGGTTAGGCTACACAATCTCCAGAGGTCCCTTAATTGTAAATTCTTTATTATCAGACACCAATAAACACTTGGTAAATACCAAGCGTTACAACAATCAAAATCATCTTCTAAAATACAGATGGGATAAAACAACCTACATGCCCATAGCCGTTCTTCAGCTAGAACACTACATATGACAAAAGAATGTTATTTTTCAATCTTTTCTCAATGATCTAACAGAAATATGTGATTCTTAGAGGCAGATTGAAAAGTACACTGCTAGAGCCAGATGAATTTTCATTTATCCAAACTAGAGCCCCAGATTTGCATTATGTTAAGAACTCTTTGGGGTATACCTTGACTAAAAGACCAAGCAATTTAGTAGTTTCCAGATGCTTATTTTGTTGGAAAATTTTTAGTGTACCCTTTGAGGCACATTAAACATGTTTGTACTTGAACATTAAAAAGGAATAGAAAAAAAAGAGCAATGCATTGGACAGAGTCCTACAGACAAAAGTGGTTCTACAAGGAACCTGCAAAGATGAGTCACAAGCAGATTCATTATATACACTTGCACCAGCATGACTCCTGTGGGCATCAGCATGGGGCACCTCAGCCTCATTATCTATAGAGTATGATATAATCAAATATTAACTGAATATACTAAGAGAATCTGGAAACACTATTTCCAATTTGCAACACAAAAGGTCAAAAATGGTTAAAATCATAGAATCACTAGGGTTGGCAAGGACCTCCAAGATCATCAAGTCCTAATGCCACCACGCCTACTAGATCATGTCCTGGAGTGCCACATCTACACGTTTTTTTGAATGTTTCCATGGACGGCGATTCAACCATCTCTCTGGGCAGTCTGTTCCAACACCTCACTAAGTTAGAGCTACAAGTAAACTACAGCATTGCATCTACAGCACACTCACAGCAGAGAAACTCACAGAAATCTTCTCACAAGTATACAATTCAAGCCCTCAAGCACTTCAGCCTGCTCAGCAATGATAAAGGTTTGAGCTTTTGCTGTCACCTTAAAAAAAATTATCTCACAAAAACTCCATTCCATGTAAAGCCATAGATATTACTGATACCACACTAAAAAAGGCCTCTTAACTTTCTTCACACAACTGCAGCAACTACAGTAAGAGCCAGAAGCAACATCTGCTAAGCTGCAATCCCTCCCAACATTTTCAATGCTTAAATAGAATAGAATAGAATCATTAAGGTTGGAAGTGACCTCAAGGATCATCTAGTCCAACCATCCCCCCACCACCTATTACCCACTAAACCACGTCCCTAAGTACCACATCTAACCTTTCCTTAAACACCCTCAGGGATGGTGACTTCACCACCTCCCTGGGCAACCCGTTCCAATGCCCGACCACCCTTCCCGAGAAGAATTTTCTCCTCATCTCCAACCTGAACCTTCCCTGGCGCAACTTGCAGCCATTTCCCCTTGTCCTGTCACTAGTTATCTGCGAGAAGAGGCCAACCCCCAGCTCACCACAACTCCCTTTCAGGTAGTTGTAGAGGGCAATAAGGTCTGCCCTGAGCCTCCTCTTCTCCAGACTAAACAAGCCCAGTTCCTTCAGCTGCTCCTCATAAGACCTGTGCTCCAGACCCTTCACCAGTTTCGTTGCCCTTCTCTGGACACGCTCCAGGGCCTCGATGTCTTTCTTGTGGTGAGGGGCCCAAAACTGGACACAGCACTCGAGGTGCGGCCTCACCAGGGCTGAGTACAGGGGGACGATCATCTCCCTGCTCCTGCTGGCCACACTATTCCTGATACAAGCCAAGATGCCGTTGGACTTCTTGGCCACCTGGGCACACTGCCGGCTCATGTCCAGGTGACCATCAATCAACAATCAACAAATAATTTTATTTGGTTACGTTTTCTATCAAAGGTTCAGTCTCTGTCACTCCAAAGTACAAACAGAGCAGCTGCTGCTTTTAGTAAGCGCTGCTTAACTACCCTCAAAACTGTTGGTTGGAACAAGAAAGCAAAATCAGGAACAACCAAGCCTCAAGCAAAGCATATAATTAATAAATATTAATTTTATATTAAGACAATCCCTGTTTGAAAAAATACCATGAAAACTATTTAAAAACTTTAGGAAATTTTCAATAAACCATCTACCTAAGATCACCTATTTAGGTCTGAAACAGAACAAGAACAGAGGTCTTCCAATATGAAGTTCACAGTCCTATTAATCAGTCCAAAGAAATCTAATAGTAAAATCTTGGGGGATGCAAACAAACCTGAAAGAAGTTCCACTTATTTGCTCTTTATTCTGCCTCTACCAGTAGAGATGAGATTTTCACACATACTTAGTTTATTCCATATGTTAGATTTCAGCCATTAAAATTAACAGAATATATTCAATAGATGTGAAATTTCTTAAACAGTCAAAATTATTCACCACATTAACATTAAGTGCAATTTACTGCAAGGAAGCACTTCTGGTCAAAGACTCTTTTGCTAATAAGGTTGGGAGATTTATACCATGTAAGAGTAAACCAATGAATACAATTCAGATAGTGCTTTAACTCATTCAGTAGCACCATGCTGTAAATCCTCAAAACAGTTAAATACAAAAGACAATTAGGAAAAGGAACATTTGGACTTCTCATTTTCTCCAATTTTTTGTAATGTTGTATCAGAAAGAAGAAAGCTGAAGGAACATTTATGAACTGTACTTAAAAACAACATTTTTCACATCAGGAGTCAGTATTCATTAGGAAGACTTTTGGGTACCAGATCAGTATCAGGACTACTGTTTTTTTTTAATATTTGTGTTCTACCACCTCCAAAACCAAGTACTGAAAGAAATTCGTTCTGATGATGCATGAGCTATGCTAGAATGGATGAAAAAACGTCCAAATCATCTGTAAAAATACAAAGTTGTGATCAAAGCAAGTAGATTTTTTTAAACTACTACAATACCAAAAAGGGAAAAAAAGTTTAAACTTACTCTCAATTCATTTAAAACTCCATTCCCTTGGAATTTATTATTTCTAAAGAAAAAAAGTGATGAAACTGACCTCTGCAAAAGTCATTAGAATTAATCAGAATATTTGGTATTTATTCGTAAGACAAATATAGGAAGCATTTTTTTTTGAGTGAGGAAAATTGCCAGTCTCCCAGAAACAGAGTTAAGAAATAAGCTATCAGGTATTGTACACCTCTGAATCAAATTCCAGCTTCAAATCCTCATATAATGCTGCCCAGCTCTTGTTGTGAGTTACCTATTTACACTGCATGGTAAAAGTTGGTTTACACCACAGTAAATTTTATTTATCCTATTCCTTCTAACAAAATATACTTCAGCCACACACTGCAGCACATAACTTTTGAATATAAAAGATAGAGGTTCTGGCAAAGCTAACAACTGATTTTAAGTTTTCTCCGACCATTTGACACTTCAGTTGGCAGGTCTCCCTGATCCTGCCATCCTGCAATATTCAGCTTTCTGTCTAAAATGAGTAATTTATTATACACAACTATGGTGAACATTTCTGAAGCATCCAGTCTACAAATATAACTGAATACAAATCATAAACAGCATACATTCAATCCTTTTACCTTTACAGTTCAAGTTCAAGACTCGGTCTGTTTCCAATGTGCATTTTCACAGAAAAAAACCCCAGCAGTTCTAAGAAGTTCAAAGGGCAACAGTCAGCTTCTGTTTTATCACTCACCAGGTTTGTATCCTAAAATGATTTATGAAAGTATATTGTATTACTAAAGGGGAGCTTTTTTCCTTTGGTCTTGTAGAGTGAAGACACTAAATCTGCAAGGAGAAGAGATTTTTGCAGCAGAGCAGAGGTACTATATTTTCAGATGCAAAGAATTAGTTAACATTAAAATATCCTGTAACTGGTGTTCTCCAGACTTGACCACCAAATAGTATGTGGCATTACTCTAAGCTAGTGAGTTCTTCATGCAATTCTTAAAAACTACCTTTTAGAAGTTACATTTTAAGAGAGAGAATATATTTCACTGGAAGTCTCAAGGACTTTGAAGGACTTTGTTGTTTAATAGCATTGCCTTTTCCAACGCTGCTGTATGTTAAGCACCATGCAACAAAACCAAGGCATTATTAGATACTGCTTTAATGGCTACCTACAATCTCATCAAAATCTTGTAGCCAAAAGCTGAAGTCCACTGAATTCCACAAAGTAAGTTAGAAACAGGAATTCTACCTTCACTTTTCAGGCACAGAAGCTTCTCTCCAAGTAAAAGGAGCCATCGCTTCAGCTTCCTGCAGAAAGAATGGTGCAGAACTGCATAACAGTGTTCCAAGCTTTTCCTGGAGAGGTACAGAATTTTAAAGCAATATCACTTGTTGATCCTGTGGAGAGCATCAGTATTCCTCAATTTGCCATTCCCTTTATCACCACGTTTCTTGAAAACACTGAATCTATGACTATATACTTATATGAACTTCTCCTTGCAAAAACCACTCACATTAGAGATCATGCTCAGATTATAGGAAGTATAATTTTAACTACATTACTACTTCCATAACAATCCAGGTTTCAAGACTAAGGCATTAAGAACAGAACAACTTTTGCTGATTCGGAGTTTGCTACATAAGTACAAAGATCAAGTAATCCTGCATACTGTTAAGGAAACTGCAAAATAAACCCCATCAGATTCCAAGAGAAACCTTGTTAATTCCAAAGCTATTTAACATACAAATCAAGATCCAGCTAAAAGAAAAAACTGGAAGAAGGTATGTTATGCATTAAAAAAAAAGAAACCTAAACCACACAACAGAAAAAAAACCCAAACATAAAAACCCACAACTGTGCTCAAGTCACTGCATTATTTCCTAAAAATCGTAACCCTTCCTTTATTGTAAGCATCTGTGCATGCATGTAAGCACTCCAAACGGCTAACCAAATAAAAATCAAATAAAGTATATAAATTAGAGTAATATTTTGCTTCTTTAAGTCTGTTTCTACACATGTATTCAATCTAGAGATTTATAGGTCAGTACTGCAGCAGCTGCAACATTACAGTAGACTAAATAATTGAGTTCAAATAGTTGATGGTTTAGCACTATCTGATGAGTTTAATTGATTTATAATGCAGATAAGCTCCAATAAACCAAATTAATAGGATCTGTGGAAATTAACATGTCTTTCTTCCCAGAGCAGTAAAGTTCTGCATATAATAATCTTTAATCACAGAATCTTTACAATATTGAAAAAAGTTTAAAAAACGAGTGTGAAATAAATGCTTATGAAAATTTATGTATAGGAGCTTAAACTCTTCAGAGAAGTTTTATCCTTCCCCAAAACAAAAAAAAAGCTGTAATCAGTTAGGGGTAGTTCTCACTTGTTTTGAGAAAGCAGGTGCTACAGTCCTAGGTGGAAGACAGCTTTACCTGTTATTCTAACTAACTCAGCACTTCGCAATTTAACTGTGGAGATGCTTGTTACTGTAGATATATACAAAAATCACAAAAGGAAGGGCTACTGTCACATGAAAACATCAGGTAAGTACTTTTTGAGTTTTTCTGTTTTCAGTTAAACAAATGGAGGGGTTGTATGCTTATTTCATCTTTGTCAATGTGTGTAGGAAGCATGTGACAACACCGAAATGGATGCTGAAGCAATAAGCCTTCCTTATTAAGAAATATGGCAGTACAGTCTGCAATATTTAGTTCTCCTCTAGGTATGGTAGTATGACATTTGTTGCAAAGCCTTATGGTTTGGGATGAGTTTGTTTCCTTAGGCAGCTTATTCAAGCCAGCTGTTGGAATCAAAGCTAACATTATAAAATACTAAGGCTAGAGAAACCCATCTCCATGCCATTATTTTCTCTTCCTAGCCACAACTGATTTATATTGTGTTCAATTTAGAGACTGAGACCACGAAGTAATACAAGTCTAGTTAAAACTGGTGCTCGGTGCTAGATGGGAAATCTCCCTAATTTTCCTTCCTAAATATGTCAAATTTAAAATGTATGTAATGATACAGCTGACACTTCTATTAGTTTCACTTATAAAATATTCCCAACAACAAAAATTCTGATAGATTTGATTCTTCTTCAAAGATACCTTGAGGAGATGCAACCATCTCTTCTTTGCTCATTTTCATTCATTTCTACAGTAAAATTTACACAGTTAGATTCACATTCTTAGCAGTATCAATAGTTTTAACAGGTGACTGAAACAGAAATCACACAGTGGAGTCCATTTCAATTCTACTTGCATATTTTGAATAATCTTCTGGCATTTTATCAATGTTTTTACTCCATATTGTTTTATCTTATCTGGGAACAGGCACTGGCAAAGTAATACTCTGATATCTATAAGCTCTTTCACTTAGCAAAGTAAAAGAGACAGTATCTCAAAATGTAGGCAGTAATTGTGGAACCCTGTATAATTGACAGTCAACAGTATTTGTAACCCCTCAGTTCTTTAATTACTTTACTAAGCTTATCAAAAACCTTAAAAACTAAGCCATAAATTATTTATTTGAAAAAGGAAAAAGCAAAAAAACACCAAAAACCTAAACACCAAAAACCAAACAAACAACTTGGTGTAAACTTTGTGGTTCATATTAATGACCTCAAACCTGCGGGAGCTGCAGATAAGAACAACTTCTCTTTCACAAACATGCTGCCACTGAAACAGAGCTCACTTTGCCTACACTCTAAACAGGTATTATGTTAGCTTTTAATAACACATTATTCTTAACCCTTCCATTTTTTATTTCATTAAATAAGTCTTTACTGAAAGTTAGGAAAACTAGAACTCATTAAACTCCGCAATCCTGTGAATAGGCCTGTAGGTAAAATATAATAAAGTATGCTTCTACCATCTTACTAAGTAAGCTCTGGACTATCTCTGCTGGCAATACATATGCCTTTAGCAATTGTTTTTAAGTCTGGAAAGAAGGTAAAGATAAGTGGACTTTGTTTGTATCCAAATGGCATTTTTATTTAAAATTGAAATTAAAACCCAAATTTACTTGGAAAACTTCTTATCATATTTTAGAATTGCATTATGCCACACAGCACACATACATTGCTATGCAGGAAGTACTATATAAATGCAAACGCATTGCTCCCCCATTATGTCGCTTGGATATTAAAAAGAATCAGCTTTCTGAAGCTGAATTGCTACAAAGAGAAATGTACAATTCTGAGTTGAAAAACTGTAATTCACTTGTATATTCCAAAATACATTATGCCAGAGTAGACTAACTGGCAAATATACTTTTTGTGGGTTTTTTGGTGGTTCAGTGTGCCACCCCCACCACCAGCTCGACAGCAAAAGAAATTTTGACCGTTAAAATGCTCTCTAGGCTGGTGCCTAAACTATATGGTGCAGCTGAAGCTCATGGAGTTTATAAAATTCAGAAGACACATCTTCTGATCTACTTTTGGCCAACTACATCTCTACAGCAGGGAAACAGTTACAAATATGCAAAAGTATCCTGGAGCTGTAACAACAACCAAAAGCTTGAAATTCCTTTGCCGTGTATAGAACTCATTGGTTGATGCTGGCCACTATCGTGGTTCAGCCCCAGCCGAGCACCACACAGCCACTCGCTCACTGCCCAGTCAGCAAAACATAGGGCAGAATGAGGCAACAAAGGGCAAACGGCTTCGAGTTGAGATAACAATCGTTTATGGGCCAACAAAGGGAGAGGGGAAACAACAATAGGGCCGCAGTAGTTATCCCGGGATGTAAACAATCGCGATAACAAACAGAGTACTTTACCGATGGACAACCAACCTGAAGGACCAAACACACAGCCCCCAGTCAGACCATCCCAGAGCAGCCCCCAGCCAGCCCCTTTTATAGGGGCATGATGGCACGTGGTGTGGAATAGCGGCCGGCCCGGCTCACCTGGGCTGGCTCTGAGCATTAACCCCAGCCTGGCCAGAGCCAGGACAGCCACTTAACACACAGGCTTTAGCTTTGCAACCTACTCATAGAATGGTTTGGGTTGGAAGGAACCTTAAAACCCATCTAGTTCCAACCCCCCTGCCATGGGCAGGTAACAGGGGCAGGGACACCCTCCACTAGACCAGGTTGCCCAAAGCCCCATCCAACCTGACCTTGAACTCTTCCAGGGAAGGGGCATCCACAGCCTCTCTGGGCACCCTGTGCCAGTGCTTCACCATCCTCTCAGGGAAGAATTTCTTCCTNGCAATTTTAATCCACTGAAAGCCAGGAAATTGTTGGGGGTGGGGTGGGGGGTAGCAGGGGACACACATCAGGGGCATTCCCTGTATCATAACAGATATCCAATTATCTTTGGTATAACAGGGATCTGCATGTTACATCGCTTGGGTTCTATATGCAATTTTGACCTTAACATATCTTGAAGCGACTCTAGGCCCCTCCCTGTAGACTTACAGTAGCGGCAATTTTACTTGTTCAACCTAACTAAAAACGAGTTGAAAGAAGAGAGCAGTGGTCATCAGCAAAAGTTTCTGGGAGCCTCAACATGCACATGGTTTGTACTGCACAATAGGATGTGAAGAACTTTGGGGCAAAAATAAAATTATAATGTAAAAAACATCAAAATTGAAAAAAAAAGTATACTATTACTGTTGGTTTATGTGTTGGTTGGAATTTTGTCTTAAAGAGTTCTCAAAGCTGAGAGCATTCTACAAAGTTATCTTCAAGCACTGTTCATTAACTTGACCTTTACTAACGATTATCAAATGGAAAATCTGCAAGGGGCAACAAATTCTGCTATGAAACTTTACTATTTCTGTCACAGGTAGCCACCACAGATCAGCTACACACTTTAAACATTTAATACAAATGTACTTTTCAATCCCTCTTGAAAATTAACTCATGACAGTTGCCTATAGTAACTTCCTGTAGCCTACAGGTACTACTCAAAATTTGGACCGTGACTAAATCTGGAAGAAATTGTTCCACAAAACTGTATGCAGTGAAATGCATTATTGAATTAAAACTGCTGTTAGGGTCTTGTTACCTTAACAAGTAACTCAACCAAGATAATTAGCAATAATTAATATGTTATAATTTGGCTGTTACCCAACAAGAGGCTAGCTATTATCTTGGTTCTCAGCAGATGTCAGGTAAATGAGCTTTGGTGCTCTGAAGAGTTGTTGTTTCTTGCACATCTCTTAGACTGTGGCCCAAATAAGTTATGTTGGTCTTGCCTGGCACAGTACCTACTCTTAATTTGGGCTCCAGAGAAAACAGTAACATATAGAGCACTAAATTGCTCTGAAAGAATTAATTTTCTTACCAAAAAAAAGGTAGAATATTTTACATCACTTTCAGAGATTATACTGCTCTCATTATCTTGCCTCTATAGCCCACAGTACACATGTAATACACCTCAAACTTACTAGAGTGAAGTAAACAACTTCAGAAAAGCGTGATCTAGATTCTTAAAGCTCAGCAGAAACAAAAGAAATGCCAAAGGTCAATGAGATTTGTAAATCCGGACAGTATCAAAACAGACTAAGTACCTGTATTAGCTGTTATTTTTGTGAGCAAAACACAGGAAACAAATATTATTTATGATCTCAGTCAGAAAAGAAGCCGCCAGTCAAATTCAGCAATTAAAATTTATTTTTTCCTTTGTGAATATTTACATACTACCACATTACATCGTCCTCTTTATTACTCTACTGCTCAGCTCAAAGTCAATGGTTTATTTCTTGCTACTCGGAATGTTACATTTCTAAATGGCATGTGAATTGAAATACAGTACCTCTCCAGAGTGAAACAAGATATGTAGTTAAGAGCACCCTCTAACAGATGGAGAGGAGCTTTATTGATGCAGTACTGTATCTTCACAAGGTAGCCCACAGGAAACATCACTTTTGAACATAGCCATTTTGAGAGTGAACCCTGCTGATAAACACAGAGCAGATATAATTATGTGCACTAGTAACACTCCATAGTAGCAATAGGGACTTGACTTAATGGTGCTTAGAGAGTCAGATGAGTGTGCTGTTGATGCCTTGGGTACCAAGAAAAGAATAATCAGCATTTAACTGGGCTCATAAAATTCAGTCTTAGCTAGGACTTTTCTGTTCTAGGGGAAAGAAGATGGAATTTTATGACATTAATTAATGTTTATTTTTCCATCCTTCATACACTATGTAATATATATATATTTATACACCATGACACAGATTTTAAAAATAACTGGGAAATCTGACTTAATATCTTGCAGTATGAAGGAAGTAAGACAACTAAGACTAAGAATTGTTTTCCGAGTTAGTGAGTATATACTCAAATAGAGGTCCACAAATATAATGCACTTGAAACAAGCAAGAATTCTTTGCCATTAAAAACATAATTCTAAAGACAAAGAATCTGTATTTATAATGACAAAAAGTTTAAATTTTTAGGATTCTTGATGCTACGACACTTTTGAAGAAAGATGTAGCATTCCTTAAAACCAGAGGCAAGAATATTATCATCAAAAAGTGTGGGTCCTACAGAGGGGATCTTCATTCCACAGTCACATTTGCTTTGCAGTAAAACCTCACAGTCTCAATGAACCTAAGGGAATATGTAACTAAAGCCCCATCATTTTAACTGTGTTAATTAAATGTAGTCACGAATAACTGAAGGAAAAAGCATAGGTGAGGCAAAGGGATGCTTGTTGTTTTTTTCTATAGAAAGGCAAAACACACTAAACACTGCTCTTGTATGATATGCATTCTATCTGTAGTTTCAGGCTCTGTTTAGTCTATCTGCAAGAAAATAAAGTTGTACAGGACATAGCAGCAAAGAATATACTCAGTAGTATCACTCTTAGAAAGGACATTCGTTATGTCTTTGCATCCTTTGGAAATTAAGCATATTTGGAAAGGTAGGTTTTGTCTAAAACTGAGAAGATAATTTACATGGCAACATTTAACTTCAAAATCCTAGTATGAATTAAAAATTACACAGTAGAGTGGGACTTTATTATAGTATTTGCCTGCTGAATGCTTTCAATATGCACAGTTTGAGAACTGGTGGCTGGCTGCCAGAAAAACTCCTCAGAAAATTCAGTTTTGACATTGTTTGACCTGAACCAGTCATGATGGTGTACACCCTGCCCCCCCAGTGTGACCTTTCTTTCTCTTAATTCTGCTCAAAAGATAACCACCAGTGGTGATCCTAACAGATGCACCTGGATGTGATGGTTGCATCCGACTCAAAATGGATTCAGAGACAGATAGTGACACAATAGCTATCGGCTAATTTGAGCCATGCACCCACCTAACCACGGTGCTGGTCAATGTTCAACTCAAGCCAAATTTGAAAGAAACTACTATCTGTGGTTGGTATACCAATATGACTACACGTCAGTCATCTTACTCTATAAATAGTAAGCAGCCCAAGAAGCCTTTAAGCTGTCCTGCACAGCTGCACACTAGGATCTCCTCTTCAGTAGGAATGCCACTTAAGGTTACTCCTCAAGGTTGAGAGATTCCTTGCCACAGCAGATTCTCGGTAAGTGACCAATAGCATGCTAAACATTGAAATCTTAGCTAGGCGATACAAAGGACTGATTGTGTGTATATAATCCTTCAGACATAAATTGTTGATCATGTCTGGGACTAGGATTGGATCTAGCCACACCTAGACTGCTCTTTAAGAAGCAATTTAGAAAGCAAGGGGGTCCTTTCTGAACCTCGTGACTCAACAGGAAGGTCTCCCTGACAATTCTGTCTGACCCTGTCCTCTATGTCATAAATAATCAAGTATACTTTGCCACCGTCTCCTGTTAAGCCTCTGTCACATTTACCATTGGCCTTTGTTAACTCAGTGTTTTACACCATAAAGTATATTATTGCTCTCTCTTATGAGCGAGGTGCATGACTCCATCCAGACACCAGTTCAGTTTCATAAATACCCATTTAGAAATGTTTGAAAAGCTTGGAACTTGGCAGTAAGCCATGTGAAATCAGGCACAGTGGTTCATATTAAGAATATAGTATCTGTGATATTTTCTAGACTAACAGCTGGAGGTAATGTCATTACTAGCTCAGGTACGGGGATACTGACAATTTCTGTCATACTTTACCTGGATGACTCACTGTGAGAGAGAAGAGAGAAAAGCTAATAGAGTCCAGCAACCTACTGACTGTGTAATAGTTAACCGTGCTAGACAGCTTTATTCCTTATTTATTTTATTACTTTAAGCCTATTATTTGATCATGAAATACTGCATTAACTGAATGACTGCTAGTAAGTGTAGCTGAAAGGTAATCATCCTCTGGAAGACACTTCATTTGAACTCACATTTGACACAGTACATCATGCCCTTGTAGTACTGACATACTGTTAAATGTTAGACTTTGTTCCAACTTGTTTCCTATAGAAATACTGTACTTGTGTTCATTTTAATGTCACCAAGTTTCATCCTTTCCATTGTATAGCTTCTTGCGTAAGTCAAGATGTAGCAGACTAATAGTTTTTCCAAATGGCATGGACATTTGTAAACCAGAAGTACTCATTGGAGGAGCTTTTCTTGCAAATTTACCTGTCAATAAAATGTTGGTTAGAGTATGTTTCCTGAACACTACATGAACAGAAGAGAAATAAGAGTAGAACTTGTTGTTTACAGCACTGGCTGCTTTTAGAACTAATCTGCGTGACTGAGATTAAGATGTTAACTGCATTTACACCAAGAACAGGCTGATGATGGATTTTAGGCTATCTGGAGAGGGCAAGTAGCTGATAGTAGGCTTCAGCATTTGAAACAATTTGACATATGAAATGTGTCAGTTCAATTACTTTGGGAAAAGAGAATTTGAATTTAAAAGCATTACTCAGTTAAGAGGCTAACCCTTCTCCCGTTTATTATAAGATGCACAGAAGGCTTTTTTTTTTTTTTACCATTGACTAGTGTATTGATTAATTTCTAAAATTCATGTTTCAGACCTAACAAATTGCCTTAGCCTGAAGCACCCAGAAAACACACCAAATTTTCTACAAGCAGTTCATCACACACATCCTACCAAGAAAATTCTAGGTTCCTTTAATTTGTGCTCAAGTTTTTCACTTCAGTACACAGAATAATGATGATGTAGATGAGGTATCAGTAAGTTACTCCAGACTAAAGCTGGAAACATGTGATTTAACAGAATGTTAATTGAGCACCTGTAATGCAAAACAAGAGGTACATAAAGAACAAAGTAAAATATTGTTATCTTAAGAAGGAATAGCTGGAAATTCACTGAAGGCAGAGAGCTCACAGCCATTCTAGAGCTAGAGAAGTGAAGGGCACACCATATTCATTTTCACAGTATTTCCATCACAGAGTATGACAATACATTAGACAAATCTCTGCAAAATACTAACTTACCTTTTATCTACAGGAAGTATGAATTTAAACGCATCGGTTTCAGGTCATGTAAAAGAAACCTGTCAGGGCTGTGTTTAGTGGTACTCAGGTGTGTAGAACACATCATATTAGAATGAGTCATCTGACAGGTGCAACATGTGTACTCAACTGCATTTTCATTATACTGCATTTTCAAATATAAACTTATTACAAAACAAACAGCCTCTCAAACAGAGTTGCTCCATGAACAGAAATAACACTGTTGCAAGTTACTGGCTTGAGAATATAATTTGTTTTAAGACACTGATGCTGAATAGGTCATGGGAGCACTAAATATTTTAATACCATCCTGGGTGGTATGATGTGATCGTTACTAAGTGGGAAAAGCAAACTTAAGCATCAGTGGTAAATCTTTGGCTAAAAGAAAAAGGATTTTTTTATTATTACTATTACATTGAGCATATTCTGAGTTGGTATGTTTGTTCTGTTCTCAGAATTCAAGAGTTCTGTTAACTGTGACAAATGTTGTATTTTGTGATGATCCCCATACACTTTCCACTACAGACCAAGTTTATGCCCTTAACTTTTTTTGTCCTAAAGCTTATGGCATAATTATTTCTGGAAAATGCAATGGAGACAGAACCTTGGAAGGCGCTGTCAACAATAGCTAATGTTACAAAGCATTGAAAAATATTATCCCTCAACTCCAACAAAAAAGTTTCAGATCATTACAGCACTTACAGATTTGCACTTTCAAAAGTGAATTTCCCTGTTTAAAAACAGTAATGAGATTAATTAAAAAAAATAATTGTTCATAAATGGATGTATTACCACAATTTAAAAAAAAGGCAAGCTGGAGAACCAAACATTAGCAAACCCAAACCAACACCAAACGGTAGCAAACCCAGGATGAAAAGCACAGTATGTATAATTAAAATTGCACAGATTTTGTATGCCATCAGGAGGATTCAGAGACCTAGCCTGTTTGCAGCCTAGCATATATTCACAAATTCATAAGTTCTTTTTAAGTTTGGTTCTGAGAGTGGCAGATTAAAAATAAAAAAACAAGCATTTCTTGACAGATTTAACAAAGTTTATATACTTGTCTTAATCAATTTCAGAAGTCTCACTTTCTGTGATCTGACGCCTTTTTTGAGAGCTGGCAACTTGATGATCAGCATGTGATCTTCCTTCCTAGTCCAGGATACTACTGATTATTACTCAAAGCTAGTGCTAACTTTAGGGAACCATGAGCAAAGGCAACTTCCTTCCATTTAGTTACAGAAAAAGCTGTTGATTTATGTTTTTTGGAATCCAACTATAAAATCGTGTATGGTTACTGTGACTAAATCGGTATTATGAAGTGTGTAATTTACTCCCCCAACATCTCTACGCTAGAAAGCTGGCTTTTAGCAGTGCTCTTGAATTAAAAAATTTGCAAATTATTTTTGAGGTAGTGGTGTGTCCTCAGAAAACAAGTATATCCTTAGTAAAGCTAGCCATGTGGCAGCCTGTAATTGTTGCTTATGTTCCACTAATGGAAGTGCAAACAAGTGTGACTGCCAAAGGAAAAAAAAAAAAAAAAAAGGAGCTAAAAGGAATATACATTTCTACATGAAGATTAATAAGTGTTCATTTTAGAACAAGCATGAATTTGGGCTGACTTTAAATTATCTCCAAAGCACTTCATCCTCCTTTACTCTGCATGTAGTTTCAAATTTCTCCGTCTAGTAGTAAGCATGATATGCTACCGTTCAAAAAAAGCCATTAATCTGTTTTTGCTGCTGCTGGTTAGTCAAGCAATCAAAATTCAGAGTTCAAGTTCAGTAGCACTCAACTTCAAAATGAGAACAACAAATTCTAGTCAATAACTGCTGCAGTTTTAATGTTCTGTTCCTAGACACATATTTCTATGTTTGACATATTTCTGAATTTTTTTTTGTTAAAGATGTAACACAAGCATGCTTTCTTCTATGGATAAGTTTTGGATAATTTCTGGATGGCAACTACTCACGAGCAGTTGACAGCTTCTTCTTTTTACCATCTTAGCAGCTAGATGGGATTTGTTAAAATATAAATAGTAGCTATTAAAACTGGGCTTTGAATTTTGTGTGTGTGTGTACACGTTTGCATACACATGTGTGTGTGCTCACACTTTAAGTGGGGAGGAAAAAAAGTACCTTAACTACCACTCGGTTTTACAAGGCAAACGAAAGTGCTTCACAAATAACATTTGAAAGACTAGCCAGTTTCTTTACTGCAACCCTAAATAATAAGATGTAGTAATAGCAAGTGCAATTCACAACACTTTCCCAGCCAGGGAGCAGAAACATGCATTACTGATATTCAGCATGATGAAAGACAAGATATTTCTGCAAGTAATCAATACCTTCCAACTCCACAAGACCAAAGAACACATTTGTAGTCCAAACATTTTATTAAAGAGCTATTTTGATGCACTGCAAAAAGTACTCTGAGAAAATGAGACACATTACGATTCAGAATTTACCTCTGTCACAAACTCCAATCTAACAGAACATCAAGGATGAATTATAAACCTAGTCTCAAAAAATAGTAATGGGGGAGCACTTGCTCAGGATTAGTACCGACGCTGACTGTCGTGTGAGTGCTCGCCCCTGCAAGCAGCATCACTGCTGGAAAATTTGTCGTGCATGGAATTCAGCAGGGCAGCTCCACACGTTGCTGTGCTGAAATTTTGGGAAAGGAACACTGACATTATTTATGGTTGGGAAAAGGTAGTAACCCAAAAACTACCTCACACCGGGGGAAAAAAACACACACTGTTAGAGATTTCTTATTGAGGTAGCAAAACACATATTGCTCTGTGGAAAATGCTAAACTAACATTATAGAAAGGTATAGGACGCAGCATGCTTTGGAGGTAATAAAACATCCAGAATAAAATAAGATAGAACAAGAATCTCCTAAAAAAAAAAAAAAAAAGCAGCTATTTAAAACAATGCAAAATCATAGGCCTTTTATCTTTTTTTAGCTTATTTATAGAATCGTAGATCATAGAATCTCAGAACGGTTTGGGACTTCACAACCCTTACAGTAAAGAATTTCTTCCTAATATCTAACCTAAATCTCCCCTCTTCACCACACAAACACCACAGCTTTTTTAACTCATTTCTCTCAGAACTTCTTAAAACAGTGAGGACCTGGTGCCTGTGCTCTGCACCAAACACCACACCACCCTTTGAGCCATAGGGCCAAGGCACGCCTTGGTCAGCAGAACAGGCTGGGCCCAGCAGAGCACACCACTTCACCTACCTCAGCTTTGCAGTTTCACCCAACCACGCAGATATTTACAAACTGCACTGCAGATATTTACAAATTAAACACTTTTGTCAACGTGCAGACAACATACTCATACACATACAATTTGCTGCTCTCAAGACAGGTGCAGACACCTGAATGTACCTCTGAAGAGCAAGGCAGGTACTGGTACCTTTACCTCCCCCAGGGACACGGAAGCCAGGCGGCTCTGAAGAGCACCTGAGCCCTTCAGCGCTCACGTTTGTCACTAACCCACAAGCAACTCTCCAAATTAATAGGACGGAGGGCAGCCTCACTGCCGATGCACTTCAAATAAAAAGGCTTAGAAATAAACCTACCCCCACAGTGGCCTTTGAGGGCTTCGCCTCTAGCTCAACTCTCCGCTCTGGCAAACGTGGCCATCGCCGCCTGCACCCAAGCTCCCACACAGGCCTCCCGCATGTGCTCCGCAGCAGCCCGCCTGCTGCACGGTGTTCCAGACGCTTCCCCGCTATGCGTGCCCAGTGCTGACTGACCCGGCGTGGCCCCGGCATGGCGGCACGACCTGAGGGGAGGGGCTGAGGCCATTCGGCGTACCTGAACATCAGCCACCCTTCTTCTTCAGGTGCATAAGGGAATTTACGCCAGGGCTTGGCTTCAGGTAATACAGTCTGGGGTTACAGTGTGATTGGGTTTGCTTACTGGCTGAACTTTTTGGGTTGAGAGGTTCAAAAACAGAAATCAAGCAAAAATTAGATGTATTTCTGTGAATTCAGTTTTTACCAAGATACAGAAAGGTTTGTAGCTTTCAGATACCCGTGATTTTCTGTTTAGATTTATTGTGGAAGTGCCACAGGGTGCACAAAGCATTTTCCAAATCGTGAGCCATGCCCTCAGTCAGTGACATGGCGAGAACTTCCCTGCTCCTTCACTGAGGCTGGGCCTGCTGTCCCAGCTGCGTCCTCCTAACATCTATATATAGTTGGAAGCAGGAATAACTGGTAAATTTTTCACCGTTAGGACAAAAAGCTTCTGTCAAATGAGCAGTAACTACTTGCATGACTATGCATTGGGTTAATGCCAGAGAATGTTGTGTAAAGCAGAACCACACCACCTCTCCAAACAGTTGGCAGAGAGGATTGGCTTACCTTAATTCTGGCACTAGTTACACCACTGTCACTCTGCTTGGGACCGGCATGCACGTCCTCTTGTTGGGTTGTACGTCTCTGCAAGTCATCAAATATCATAACTAAATAGAAGTTATACTTATACCTTGAAATGTTATAACTGGTAATTAGAAATAATCAATTGTTTGTTGACATTTTTGTTATGAGTGAATGAAGATGTTGGAGTATGCCTAGCACAGCAATAAGACAGATGTCTATTGTCTTGTTTACAAAGTTGTTTCATTTCAGGCATGGAATTGAAAGAGAAAAAGGTTTTCATTAAGAAAACTTCTGCAATTATTTTTTAAATACCCTTCTTTAAAAATTGAAATGGTCTAACTACCTTCTTGCTAGTTACTAAATGATTAGCAGAACATTAAATAGTGAAAGAAAATGTGAAGGGCATTTTTGAAATATTTTCTCTGTGTTTTTCACCAATGGAAATAGGAGGTAGCTTTGTGACATTGTTATTATTATTTCCTGGATAAATTACAAACTTACCTAGCTAATACAGATTAAATTGCCAAATAAGAGAAAAATTTCATTGAACTGGCAGTTTATTTAGGTTAAGACAAAAACTGCATAATATGAGCAGAAGTTCTTTCATATTCTTTTTATGCTTCTTATTCAATAAGGATTATTAAAATGTCAGAAACATTTAATGAATAAAAGGAAATGTCCCTACACAAATGAACCAGCTGTTCTATCCACCTGATTAAAATAACTGACCAAAATGCAACTAGTCACATCATTTGGCAGATTATTTTTCTAAGTGATACCACCCATACCTACTACTGACATCAGGAGAGGTCCTGATATCAGTTACAGCTCAAGGGAGACTGTGGCAGAGTTACAGAACATTATGAACAAATTAGAGCAGAAAGCAAAATTCATACTTTCTGATAGACAATACAATCTCTGGTGCCAGTAGAAATACTGACTGAAATAATCTAAAGAGGAGTTTCTAAGGCAGAGTTTGCAGGTTTTTTATACAATCATCATATAAAGCTATCAAGGAAGGCTTTCAGAATAATTACACAATGAAAATTGAGCATGCAAGTTTTATGAGTTGAACATAAACAGCATCAAAGCATTCTAAAGACAAACTAGGGCTACAAATTAAATTTAGTGAAAAAGCAGCAGACTGATTATGCATAAGCTGAGGTTAATGTCAGCCAATAAACCAATAGAAGGGATCTGAGGTAAGAGTCAGAATAGCTTTCAAGCGTATTTTGGCTCGTCTGGTTTTGACTAATATAATAGGACTACCGATAGGCCAATAGAAATTTTATCTAGTTTATTGATAACATCTTAAAGTGTCTGTCTTGGATCATGATAAACCCAGTGTTTACAACAGAGGCTTGATGAAGCTTTCATTTCAAATTAAAGCAGAAATAATCATTTTCAAGCAAGATGGGTGTGGGATACCTCCCAAGACTGAGCTATGATGATGCTTTTGCCTCAGGCAAATGACCTAAACAATTACTGAAAAGGGGTATTAGCAAGAGCAAACTGAAGTATGAATGATTGGAGTGTAAAACTGAAGGAATTTTCATGTCTTACAAAACCTTGCCAGATTCCTGTACAGGAGTTTGCTTAGGTGAGTTGTTTCACAGGACACAGGTAAGGATCAAAGGGTTAGAAATCAGATGACAAGCACAGGTGGTTCAGAACCATGCGAGAAGATAACCTAATTAAATTATGGGGATAAAGGTGTGTATAAGTCATGTGATACTACATTATGTTAAGAAACTGATTGGCAAAATGCATTCTTCCCCCCTGCTCCCCTATACTCTGTACATATCTGCAGCTGAAAAATTCAACAAAAGTCAGAAAAAAAAATTATCCATTCCACTCTAAATAAAAGAAATTCGTGTCAAATCCTATGCAGGATGGAGACTACAGTGTAAGATGTGCCTTATACAATTTAAAGCTTAAAAAAGCAAGGATGAACAGAGTAGGCTACCATTAGAAAGTAATATGAAAGAAATATTTCTCGTAGTTCAAACCATGTTTTAGGCATTGAATGAAGTAGGAAGGCTGAGCACTAACTCTAAGGATGCTTTAAGTGTGATAATGTAAGGATATTAAATGTTTGTGCTGTAAATGTATAAGACTGTTACATAACTAACAGGACTGTAACTAATAATATCCAGTAAGATCATTTAGTTAGGCAGAGTATGTTCTACCTGCTGCCTTGTTTTTCAGTAAATCCTATTCTATTCTCCTTGAATAAAGACCGACTACCCTAACTGTACAGTTTAAAAAAAAAAAATGTTGATTGCTTTGTGGTAAGGACACCATGCAAATTTATCTGTACAATTCATTGTCACTCAGGACTTGCAGCATCCTTCCTCTTCCAAGCTGAAGTCCTTGGCTGAAGTAATGTTTTACTCTATTGTTTAAAACATCATAAGGTATGATGGGAATAGGAACTATGTGCTGAAGTGGAGGCAGTTCTTTCATACTGATGATGGAAAGTAATATATATATATACATACACAACTCATTTTATTTAAACTGAAATACATTGGGGAATGAAGGAAGGAAAGTTATTTCACAGCTGCTCTTTAGTATGCTACTGAATTCCTTTGGTCTGTATTGATCTAAATCCAAAGTTCAAGGCCAGTTTTCCTTAACATTCAATAATTACTGTGAATATGAATTTGGGGTGTTGGTGGGAGAAGAATCAAGGTTTGGATTTGTCTCATCTGTGATAAATGGAAGGCTTTCAAAAATATGAGTTTAATCTAGATTTGTCATGTCAGTGCACAGCACTGAATGCAACTTTACTGTTGTCGTCTGAAAAGTTATGTTTCAACTTCAGTAGAAAATGACAGTATAAAATACACACAGTAAATAGTAGTAACTACAACTTTCTGAGAAAAACACTTTCAGCAGGTGCATAGAAAAATAAGTTATTAGCAGATTTCTAATAAAAATATTTTATTGGAATTAATAATTAAAATGATACAGTAAATATTTTTTTTATTTTTAAGATTATGCTTGTTAGAAACTTTTCCCTAAAGAAGGGGAGGTAACTTCTAAGGATATGGATGGCTTTTGGTTTATTTTTTTATTAGGCACAAGCTCTTTAACATAAATCATTTGAGATGTTAAATTATCTTGTGAAAGCCAAAGGGTTTTTCTGAAGTACTTTCTTCTATGCACATTATGGCTTCAGTAAAATGGAGTTAAAGAACCTATATTTCATAATGTAATTGAAAATCACTCAATTTTATCCTAGTCAAAGGATGGGAAAAATCTAGATTATTCTGTATTTTGCTAAGCTGAATGTATTCAGGACAGCTGACAGGTATTCAAGATAATGATGAGTCTAACAGTAATTATTCTACCTTTAGAAATAATGATTCCATTAAATAGTCTGAGAAGCGCTTTACAGAGCAGAGGAAGTGAGAACACACACTGACGCAGATTGAAGCTCAGTGGCTGTAACAAAAAAAATGTCTTAAGTAAACTTGTCTGATAAAGCTGACAAGAAAAGCCTCTAAGCAATAGTTTTGCTGATGGCACTGAAGAATAATGAAAATAAAAATTAGAAAAAAAGATTTTCCTATTCACTTCACTAAAATAGTGCAGGAGTGAGAAAGGCAGTAAAATAGATTCTTTAATGAAAACACTCCAACAAAGGATATTGTTAGGGTATGACTCCACGTGTTTGTTAGATATACGTATACAAACTCAAATATATTGAAACTACTAAAAAAAGATAAATACATACTATGTATTTATTTTTCATGCTGTGAAAAATCACTGGCTCCTTTTGTTGCTTTCAGTAACTAAAGAAAATGCTGCTAGTTCCAAAGTACAGTTACATTTTTCATACAGACATGTTAGACATACCTTTAAACATAAAATTTATAACTGAAGATTACATGTTCGGGACACAGTTTGTTGTTCTTCTCCACGATATGATTTGATGTTATATCTGTCTCTATATCTGATTATGCTCATCTTGTGTCATTTCAAGGCCAGATTAAAAGGCGAGAAATAATTAAAATTTTTCTTTAAAGCAGAACTAGATGTGGGTCCTGTCATCCAAACAACTATACTCCTATCAACGGAAGCTTTGCTTACTGTACTTCCTGGTAGCATTGTTTATGGTTGACACACGGTCCGTTTAGTTCATTGCTATGTCTTGGTTGCTTTGTCAAAAGAGTTTGAGATCAGATAAGGGAATATGTCCAAATTCAGCAATGGTAAACTTCTCCTTAATCCCTGCAGACATGTTAAGCTTTGAAGCACAAGGACTCCTACCTTTTTGTAATCTATTTCTATAATCCTTTCCAAGATGTACTTGATCACGTAATATTTATGATGTCTAACAAGTTTTACTCAATGCTTCTACAACTTTTATTTCTTGCCTGTCAACAATAAAACCACAAGTTGTAAAACGTTCCAGATAATGAAAATTAAGAGTAAACACTTGAGGGTAAGACAGTGAAGCAACCAAACGGGTTTCACTAGCAATTAAACCTTGTGGGAAATTTTAAAACATGAAATTCAATTTTTAGTGCTATCCACATACAGGAGAGCCATAGAAAAGTGGAAGATCTATACCTAGGGCAAGTCAAGCTGAAATAAAGGTACAGAAATGAACAGAATACTCTTATTTTCAAGGTAGGATTTTCTGTGCAGTGCAAGTGGGCAGTAGCTGAACATCTGGTAGATTACCGGTCCAAAATTATGTTATTTTGTTCCAAGGACATCCTCAGTTCATGTTATTCTTTTTACAAAATAGGTAAAAGGTACCATTTCCAGAATTGTGGAGGAAATATTCCAACTATCTATTTGCTTAGGTTTCATCTTCTCATAGAGCTCCTTCAACAAAGGTCCTTGATATTAAACAAACAAACAAACAAGAAACCACAAACAAACCATGTAACATGAAGATAACTGGTGATATTTCTCTCTTTTCAGTTTCTAGACCTTCCTACTGTAATGATTGTAATGTGAAATCAGACTGTCTGGGACCTTTTATTGTGGTGGTCTTTTGCTTTTGTACCCAATGACTTCTCCAGACACTTTCAGAGTTCAGTTAGATGCAAGCTCTGTCTGTTAGCTCATTCTTTTACTCCTAAAGTACTTTATCACACACATGAAAAAACCCTTTCTGCATAAGTAAATAAATTCCTTATTTTTTATGCAATTTTTCATGCAACTAACATATGGATCACATGTATGTGCATGTGTGGAGAAGCCAGGCAGAGCTTTCTGTATATTTAAAAGGGTTTTAAATCTTTTTGTTGTTGCCTTGACAGATTGTTACAGCTACGTTCAGGAACTTTTTTCATTCCACTAGATCGCAATCTCCCATGCACCATGTTCCTGTGATTTGTTTTTGTACATCTTAAATCTTTCTGAAGTTTTGTTTTTCCAGGCTATTACCACAGGCAGCCAGTTTTATCAACCACTGAGGTAGGTGTAAGTGAAAAAAAAAACTTGCAATGGCTGTTTCTGTCTCTGGTTTAGAGGTTCTTCAGCATTAGCAAATTTCAGAAAGAATGGTGCCATATAGGTTGTCTTTCTGCTTTTACTGATTACTATTTAGTGATCATTAGCTCCTATGAACAGAGCAAAATACACTTCAGAAAAGGCAGTAGCACTCAGTTACTTCTCCTCACTAAAGCTGAAACTCAGAAGGATTACAGTGGAAGTAAGAGTTTCTGATGCTTTCAAACATATGAAAGTATTCCAATCCCTTTTTCAATGTCATTTGACTGCAAGTGAAGAAAATGACAGGCTGAAGAAGGGCCAATTATGAAAATCTCTAACCTGATTTTGACAAATGCACATAGAATAGAGTTCACCTCCTGTTGGAAGATTAAAAAAAAAACAAAAAAAACAAAACCAACCCAAAAACCCCAAACGAAAAAGCAGTATCTTAAGGGGCTGTATCTGTGTGGGTAAGATAACTGTTATAATAATCCATAGTTATACAGATCAGCTTTCAGCAGCATTCCATTGTACTGTGTCTACCGTACGCTTAGCATAACATGCTGCATATTCTTCTTACATGCTAAGTGCTTCATTCAACTTATCGTTGGCTGCTCAATGTTATCTTTGCATTTGCGAGAATCACAATTGAAGATTGATAACACAACATGATGAAGTATTGAAAGACTGATTGAGGGATTTTGTTGTTTTGGGTTTGGGTTTTTTTTATAATCAATGTTCCTGTTACATGTGATTTCATATTGAATTTGGTTTTGCCCTGAGGTGACTCGGTTCTAAAAGTATTCTAAAAGGGTTTTCATAGCCTGGATTTTAGGAGATGGGGGTGTTACTAGAAGCAACTCCCTAAAGAAAGAATACATGCAGTACATTTATTAAAAATAAAGGATATTAAGTTAGTTAACAGTCAGTACACCTGACAAATTCTTCTTTATTGCTCTTTGTAACCAAAATTCAGAGTCTGCTGAATGTTACTTTGCAGTTGATTGAAGATTTTCCCAATAAAATCCTTCTATGCGGGTGTGAGGTGTTGCGAGAAGTTTCTGTTAAATGTATGAGTGGGAGGTTGCAAAGCTCTTCTGTACCAGAGTAATCAGGGAGAACAATACGGCCATGAAAAGAGTGATATTTTGGACCAGTTTTCTGGTTTTTTGTAGGAATTCGTGGTGGCATTTATCATGCAATGTGTGGTATTCTGCACAGCTTTCTCTTTTGTTTAAGACTTTAAAACTCACAAAACCCAGTTGTATTTTTGTACTATTTGCTGGTCTTGTAATACACTTTGAATGAAAATGCTTTTAAAAACCAATTACTTTCATGGTACCTGTATGCAGCCTGAACAGGCAACAATTAATTTGTCAATTCCCTTTCATATTTAGGTTTTTTACTAAAAAATTATTTTAAAAAGACCTAAACCACCAAGCCTGTAGTAAGATATCACAGAGAAACTATGTGAAAAAGGATCTGATCTGCTGATGGATCATCACATTCGATTTTTTTCTTTGGGGTTTTTTCATAGTATTGTCTAAAAAAAAAACAACCAACCAACTTTCAATTTATTTGAGTTCAACTTCAGATACCTTTGGAAATGAGATCCCTATGCATTAAATGACATATTGAAAGTCCTGAAGTGCTCAGAAATTACTTCAGGACATAGTGTACAATGAGGACGTAATGGGATACTTCAGAATGGAAGGGACCTCTGAAAATTGCCTAGTGAAACCCTCTGCTCAAAGCAGGGCTACCATCAAAGCTAATCCACATTGCTTGACTGCTGTTTGCAGTCAAGTTTCAAGTATCTCCAAAGATGGAGATGCCATAACCTCTTCAAGAAGGTGACCACTCTTGCTGTCGATTATTTTCTTATGACCAGGAAAAAAATTCACTGTTGCAGTTTCTGCCCACTGACTTTTAACCTATTATCTCTTCTCAGAGAAAAGTGTCTCTCTCATTTCTGTAACTCCCATTCACTGGTGGAAGACTGAAACTAGCTCTTCTTTTGCCAGTTCTTCTTTTCTCCAGGCTAAACACACCCAACCCTTCCAGCCTCTTTTCCTACCTCATGTGCTTCTGTCCCCTCCTGATTTTTGTGGTCCTCTACTGAACTCTCTCTTGTCATGAGAGGGTCTAAACCTGGTTTGAGTATTTAAGTCTTTGAAGTGCTGAACAGAGAGGGAAGAAACTCAAATTGGGTACATAGCAACAAACCAAGACCAAATGACAATAGAAAATACACAGTATCTACGGCACTGGTTACATTCAGTGCTCTGTCTTGATCTAGCCAGTGTTAAAGCATGAAAATACAAGATACTGACTTTTACATGAGTCTGTGCTAAGGTTTATAAAATAATTTCTGTTCCTGATGTGATACAAACATGTGCATGAATCACAGATGTTATATGTTTCTTCCCGGATCTTGTGTGAAGGCTGTAAAATGATGGACAATTACAAGACAACCAAGAACCTGTTTTGGTTGGGGTTTTTTGGTTGGGTTTTTATTTGTTTGTTTATTTTGTTGGGTATTTTTTTGGGTTGGGGTTTGGGGGGGTGTTTTGGGTTTTTTTGTTTGTTTGGTTTGGTTTGTTGTTTTTTTTTTAGGTTTTGTTGTTGTTGTTAACTGTGTATATAAGTGGACCATGAAAACAGGAGATAGAGCCCTTTGTGCCCAGGAATGGTATATTTTGTTTATTTTAATTGCAGTGAGTAAAATTAATCTTGATGGCTTTCCTAGACTCTTTAGAGTGGTTACTTTGAGTGATAGTTCAATATCAGTGGAAAAAATGTGATTTCAGCTTCATCTAAAAAATCTAATTTGAGATGTAAGTACAGTTTCGGGTTCAGCATTATAAGTGATCCTATTTGCACAGAGAAATGCAAAAGATTTTTTTGTTGTTCTTATTTGGATTGAAAGGTATTTATAATGCATCATTTGTTCTATTGTTCTGCATCACGTCAGGCTTGATTCCTAACTTTCCTTCAATATTTAGCTTAGTAGAAATAGGAATCTTTCTAGAAAAACTGACTGTACAATTTTCTGTGGCAGCTTGGTCCATTGTTTCCTTTTCTCAAAGTATTTCTGACTTTAAATAAGGTAAGTAATGACAATATGCTCAAAGAAACTGACAGAACCTGGGTCATTCCAAGGAGGTAGCCTTATTTTCTGTTTTGAACTCCTCTAACTTGTTCTGCTCCACCACTGATAATGATCTGCTCTTGTTAATTTAATAAACAGTAATAATTAAGTCATTTGTTAATAATAGCGTAAACAATATTTTCACCAATTTACTAGCCCAGCTCACTATCCCTGCCTTTAAGATGCATGTAAGTCTTAGGTAGATTCAGCCATGTTCTTTGTGAGTGACAGCTTGGACTACACATTTTCTTTTTATACAGCTTTGGCACTAAAGAACACTTTTGCTGTTTTAGAAGAGATTCCACTGAACTTATTCAAGGTAAGGTGCAGCTTGCGGCTTTTTCGTCTGTATGTGTGTTGATATTTAGTGATAGACAAGACTACTGCAAAATTAACTTTGCTTTCATCTTGACTGTGATTATTGTTGTTTGAAATCTTTTAACATGGTTTTAAACTTTGTGGGGTTTTTTTTGGTGTTTTTGTTTGTTTGGGTTTGGTTTGTCTTTTGTTTGTTTGTTTTTCTACACGAGCAGTGATTTCTGTTCATGTACCAAGAAATTCAGAGCTTTTCTTCATAATTTTAAGTTGTTTTTTTTTAAACAAGATAGTAAGGGATACTGTTTCAAATTTTGCTGTTTAGTAATGATGGTTTCTGAGATACAGTTTAAGTTTTGGTGAACATTGAATAAAAGTGTGCAGTAGGTGACTAGTATTAACGTTTTGGCAGGGAAACCTTTGAAAGAGAAAAAAAAGATCCCATCCACAGTGGGAACATAAAAAAAATATGTCCTATGTCCTATGTGTTGAGAATTTAAAGAGAAAGGTCAAAAATTTAGAATAAATATCTTTTACCATTTAACTTTTGTGAGGTTTCATCACTATAAACAGACTGATTTGGCTTTTATGATACAATTAGTAAGTGTATGAAATAAGTGTTGCTTTGGTGATCTTTGCAAATCTTTGCAAGCTGTGCAAGGCTTAGCGCTATAAATCTTTTAGCTTATCAGATTCTACCATGATCACAATGGCTTGAGAGTTTGAGAAAAGATGAAGTATAGCATATGTCTTTAGAATTAGTCTGCTCTCTCTGTCATGGGACTCAGCCTTGGCAAGAAGTTGCTATGGGATACATAAATCAGGAAAGTAACCTGTACGTCTCCTGATTTGGTATGCTAGAGTATAGCTGTCTCTGTAGTAATATGTTCTTTAATGCTTCGTTGAACCTGTTCTTAGAGAAATGAAAATGCATGTGTTTGACACACTTGTGTAGTTGGTTGGTTGATCGAAATAGATTTTTCTTAGTAATTTTTTCTCACTCATCTTTTCATGAGCATCGTTATCCATTACTTAGAATTATTCTGAGAACAATGTCTGAAGCTACTTTCCAAAACTTATTTGAATGTGCCTGTTTAATCTACACAGAGCAGTGTCCTTTTGGACATGTGATAAAAAATTAATAGGACTTCAAAATTTTTAACAGTTGGCTCCAGCTGCTGGATTTCTTCCTGTATTAAAATCACTTAAAATGTCTTTTCAGTTCTGTTTAGAAGGCAAATTATCTATGAAGGGTAGATAAAGTAAAACTGGCAGATCCGGTATTTCTTGACAAGATGTGTGTGTATTAAAATACGCAGTTTTCAGAGGCAACACATAAACCATGCACAGTCTACTATAATGAGATTCCAGAAAGTACCATTCACAAGAGCTTAAATGTTTGGAAGTGATATGAAGGAAGCAGACCTAGCTTCAGACAGAAGCCTGACTTCTGTGAAATTAGTGTGGGTGTTATCTGTGTAGTCCACAACAAAATGTACCTGTTACTATTGACACTACTTGTATTACAACGTGGGAACATTGTCCTTTTTTTTTTAATTTAAAAAAAAACAAACAAAACCTAAAAAAAAAAAAAACCCAACCAAAAATGGTTTGCCGTGTTTCACAGATACACACTGTAAAATCAGTCGTAGAAATAGTCCCTCTTCCTGTGTTTTTCTTTCCAATACAACATGATAGAAGGTAGGAGAGGGAAGAGTATTTTTGTTACCAATATTTTGAATGGAAGAGGGAGGCTGAAAGATGTTAACAGAATCTGTCTGACATCAGGCAGATGGTCTGACAGGACAGTGAATCATTTTTAAAACCTCTGTTTTCACCGTATAAGAGCAGTATAGTTCCTTATTCTGTACACTTTAAAATTTTGAATAAGATAGAATGACATTATAAGGGGAATAATTTTTCAGCTCAGAATTGCACTATCCTTTTCAATAATAATTTATTTTCAATATATTTGAAATTTACATGATGATAAGTAGTCTCCTGTTGTTGCCTCACAGTCACTAGTATATTACTAGTATTCTGTTAATTGACCCATCTTTTCTAATAGTCTGCATCTCTGAGCAACTTTTAAATAGTATTTAGGACAAGACATGCTGTGAACTTAGAATTTCACATGCAAATTGAACAAGTACCAGGATATAACTATGTCAGACAGTCCAGCAGTAAGAGTTATGGCCCTGAAAAAAACAGAAGTTCAAGAATGGAAATGAGAGAATTGCTAAATGGGACACCTAAGGCAGCTGATGACGGGAAATGAAGGGAGAGAAAGTCAGTTGGCATGTTGCTCATGGTTTAGTTACAATTGATATGAACAGATATTCACAGGCAATAGAGTGGCAAAAGGTGTTGTTTGGTTTTGTTGAGGTTTCCTAATTCTTAGACAGATGTAATACTTGTCACAAAGAGAGAGAAGAGATGATTCTAAGTGGAAAACATGAGTGTGAGCCCACTTTGTAATTCTTATTGTGCCTCAGACACAGATCTGAGCTGAGTGTTACAGCTAATGTATGATCTAATTACTTCTAGGAGAGACTTTCAGCTTACTTTGACTTCATGTTATTTGCTGTTCTGAGCGCTTTTTATTAAATTCCGTGGTAGTAACTGGGCTTAAAGTTTGTCAAACCACACATGGAGCTCACCCTTGCACTCCGGATAACCGTACTGCTAAAGTTTTTGAGTAACATTCAGAAATATCTCAATAGGCAGTCATGTTTCAGAAGAGAGGAAACAGTATGTGGAACCGTATCTTCCATTGGCATTTATTTCATTTTATTAGCATCTAAGAAACAAATAAAAGGAATTATGAAGGATTCTTCTTGAACATACAGTATCATGAGATATGCCAAAACACATTTGTGTAATTTGGAGACTGTATAGATACAGCTTATCTACATCTTACAGATGCCATTTATTAGTATTAATAATAAAAATAAGGATAAATTTCTAATACATTTTTCATCTTGTTTATAATATAGTTGTGGAAAGTTGAAGGTGCGGGGTTTGGGAGTGCTGAATATTATTTTTTGTTATTTCAGAAATTCTTTATCTGATCTCAGATATATGCATAGATTTACCATTCTAGCAAATCTGGCTTTCAGGTCTTTGTATTGGTTGGTTGTTTGTTTGGTTGGTTTTTTTAAGTAGACATGAAGGCACTTGTAGGATTATTAAGAAAAACATACATATGAAATCTACAAAGATTCTGCCTATAAAGAGAAAAGACATTTTGTCAACCTTGATACCTGTCCTTTAATACAAATTTGGGTTGAATAAGAAACTAGATAGATAGTTTTATCTGAGTTTCTGAATTTCTCTGCAAGTGAAGCAGTAACTGCTTTCATTGTTGATAAGTGGTAGTTGTACTGTTCAGGTACTGAGGTTCTCAGTGGATACATTGCGAGAGGCTCAAAACTGCTAGCATCAATTCTTGTCAGAATTTTGGCACAATATTGCTGGCATTTTCTGTGAATACTGTTGAAGTCACCTTGTGATTTGAAATGCTACTTAACTTTTAAATCAAAGCATATAATTAATATAAAAGAATATTATCTGCAGTCTTTATAATACAGTCATCACATCAGTGTTACAACCAGCAGCAAAGTCACTCATTTCATAGCATGCCCATCATTCTCTGATTTCCCCCTTTTGCCTACGGACTTGCTTGTGAGGTGCTGCTGTTGCAAAAAAATAACCATTATTTATTTGTTATTTTAAAAGATAACTGCAAACTATAACCAGAGGTATATGTAGAACAGCAACTACTGTGAGAGCTGAGTAACTGGCAGCACTTAAAGGAGAAAGAGGAGTAAATAAATGAAAAAAACCCAACCCCTTTTTTTTTTCGTTGCATGTGCCTCAAGGTGACTGTGGCCACAGTTTGCGTTGACTGAAATGCCTTTTAGCATCCTTAAGCATAGTCCTACTGTGAGCAATCAGTATCTGGGTTGGTGAGGCTTATCTTTTTGACAAAAAATTTAAGATTGATTACCTGCATCAGTACTATTTTTAGAAATAATTCATCAAGGTTGTACAGACAACTTGATATCTGTAATAATATTAAGACATGTTGAGCCTCCCCTCTCATCCCCATCAAAGTTAATCTTGCTTTAGCATTTATAACTTGGAAAAAATTAATATATTGAGCCAAATGAAGCAAGAACTGGGTATGTTGATATGTCCTCAAATTCATACAAACAGTTCAGCATCTCTTAATAACAATGAGAAAGTCCTTGTGCAACACAGGTATTTTTATTAATTTTTCTCTTTTTTTGGTCTAGCTGGAGAGAGCTATACAGTTTGGTGAAGTCTGTTGTTGCATGAGACAGCACTTTGCTGCTGTAGAGCAGATGCTATTCCCAGTTAGAAGAAGTAGCAGAGTTTCTCCTGTTTCTTAGGATAGTTGCTGTTCCACTTTCTTCCTTCTTGCCCATTTGTTCCCAGATAGGAAAACCCTGGGTTTTTCTGAAATGCTGTTGGAGTGCAGAGGGGACTGCTTTTTGCTGGATGGTATTAGGAAAGGATGATCTGGATCCTAGAAAAAGATGGAGATAGCAAGGCTGCTCGGAGAACATTTTGGGAGAAGTCTTGCAAAGTCTGAGAGGGAATAAGAGTATTTTTTTCAGTGAAATGGGGAGGAGGAGAAGGTCTTAGAAAACAGAATAATCGGATAGGCTGTGGAAGAGAAAAATGTAGACCACTAAATCAATCATAATCTTCTGAAGTCTATTATTTTCCCTCTGAGCCTTATGTAACAGAAGCTCATTGGAACACCTTTGTGCCTGTGTCCTATCTTCCCTCTGCCATTACCACCTGAAATTCCATGACTGTCCAAGACTTCTCATGCAGGGAATATCATTAAGTGTCCCTACTCACTTTCTATACTAACTGTTCATGTTCTCCAGTTGCCTTTCAATTTTGCATAATTGCTTAGGTTCCCTGAGCCCTTATTATAGAACTGATAGCTCTTTTACTCTGAAGGGAACATTCTGTCATCAATTTTCAACCTCTACTTCTTGTGGATCCTAGAACAAATAAATAGAACTTGCTACAGTTAAAACTAAGCAAATCATGTCGGCTCTTCTGTTTTCACTGGAAGATTTTTTTATAGACTCTTAATTATTCAAGACTCACAAAATTTGTTGAGTAATAGGAACAAAAGTATAGTATTGCTTCTGGAAACCTTACTTATAAAGACATATGTGTTCTCTTCTGGTCCATGAAAAGTAATTTTAGCTTCCTTTTCATAATTACAGAGATGGGAAGGTTCACCAAAACCTTCTCCAGAGAGTAAATCAGTGCATTAGTAACTTGCCAGGTTTTATTTCTGAAATGGTATAACTCTAAATTCAGCTTTATGAAGAGCAAGAAGTCAATACACAGTTGCATTCACTAGATGACCAGTATGATCCCCACTTTCTTTCCAGCTCCAGTTATTTCTCCCTGCCACTAACACAACAGCAAAAATAATGAAAAAGTTCAAGTGGCATAGGCCTTCTTTACCACAGACACAGAACCACAGGTAATGACCTTTTTTTATTTTTTCAGATCGAAGGAAATATTTACATAACAATGCACAGTTTTACTTAGATTTCAGTTGAATTGACATTTTGCGTTAATTTCAGTGAGGTTAGATCAAATCTAGAAAAGACGAAAAGTATCTACTGGTTTTTGACTTTCAGAATGCACTGCTGAAGTATCAGTCTAAGATAAAAAGACAGCTTGCAACAAGGAAAGCAGATTAGTTGCAAATCAGGGCAGAAGCACAGTGCTATATCACGGTGCAGACCATTTTGTACCTTTTTCAGAAGAAAAATAAAATCCATATTCTTGTTTATCAAATTCTTTTCTAAACCATGAAAATTATTGTAAATGAATATGAAGACAACAACAGAAATCGAATGTTCTCAAATGGGAGTTCAGAGGCAATTTAAGCTGTTCTTTTAAGGAGGAAAGAATGTCAGAAGTCTCACTCTGTGATTATACAAGCATTCTAGACAACATTTATTTGTTCCAATTTTAGAATTGTATTTCTAAAGCTGTCAGGTCTTAAACTGGTTGCTGATGTTAGGAAAACCAATTTGTGAGAATAAGTTCTTGTGGCTTGGGAAGCTTTGGTGAAGCTGTTTTCAGGGCTGATTATTGTGGATTGTTAAAATCCCTTTTGGAATAGTGTTAAACTGGTATATGTGTTTGGGTTGGTTTGGTTTTGTTTCGTTGTTGTTTTTTTGTTTTGGTTTTGGGGGTTTCTTTGGCCTTTTTTTTTTCTTTTTTTTTTTTTTTCCTGGATTAATTTAATATGTATTGGAACCAGATGGGATGATTTCATAGGGGATGGATTGATCATTTTTATCTTTCTGTGATATTTTAAAATTGTATTTTAAAAAGTGTTTACCAGCAAAGTTCTTGTACCTATCCTTTTCTACAGAAAGGAGAGAAATTCAGACCGCTCTTTTATCCACAAGAGTATTTCTTTGGCTTTACAGATGCTCTCTATTCCTGGTGGTTCTCTGTGGAAATCCCTTTCAGCTTCAAAACTTTGGTCTTACTGTGGAAGTTACAGAGGTTATGATTTAATTATAAACTGTGAGACAACATGTATTATTTTGAGAGGAAACTGCATGGCAAGGTAAAAGCAGCGATGATAATTCCATGGTAATTTTTGTTATAAATCTGGTACGTTTATATGATAACTTATAGCTTGCCATATGCATCTTGAGATGAATATCAATACTACTTCAATATAAGCCAAAGTGGATGTGTTTGATAAACTGGAAGGGCGTTACATTACACTGAAATAACGTAGAGGAGAGATAGGCTAAGTTCTTGTAGCAGATCTCTACATTTCCAGACAATTCAGGCTTGAGAATTTGTAGTTCCTATAAGAATTAAATTGTCAATTACCCTGTAATTTAGTAAGAGTTGTGAAGGAAGATGTTGTCCACTTCAGTGATCCTCTTCAGGCAGGACTGCAGATCCATGGCTTGGGTTGCTGTTAAGTGATTTGCTGCCAACTGAGGCAGATCTTACACTAGGGGAAAGAAGCTAAACTGTGCATGGATGAGGGAATTAGTAATTGAGATACCCCCCCATATGCTTCAGATTAGCCATTTTACTGTTTCTTATACTCTAGTGTCAAAATCTTACGAGGGCAAACCACTGTGAATGCTATGTTTTTATTTTTGATTTCTGCAGCAAGCGGCAATGAAAATTCTGACAGCTTAATCAGCCAGTATTATGTAAATGTGTGGAAAATTACAGTAGTTGATGTTTGAAGAGGGTTGTCAGCAGTGAAAGTGTTTATAATGTTTGATAAAGTTATGGCTTTTTTTGCAAACAAGTAAAAATAAAGCATGTATCACCACAATTTTCCATACATTTATGATTTGGATTCCCAGTGAAATTCAAATTCAACTGAATCAGTTTTGTCTAATCAGTGCAAGTAGATGGCCAGCGTTTTGTATCAGTGTAATCTAGTTTTGTATTGATTTTGTTCAGTCTTTTCAATTGTTGTTAACACAATGAAGAAAATGAAGGAGGAAAAAGCTGGCAAAAAGCAGAGATAATCATCACCACCCAAGTATCTTCAACACAATGATTACTTTGTAGGATGTGAGGTGCTGTCAGCATTGTGCAGCTTGGTGCAGAAAAATGGACAGCAGAACCTTGTGCTGGCAGTTTGGGTTACTGCTGGTTTGAGGTGCCACAGAATCAGGCATCGTCTGATAGACTGGGTGGCAAAACACATTGGTGCAATCCTGAGTCTGACAAAAAGGCTAGCTGTTGTATCATTGCTCGTTGGGAAAGTTCTTCATGGTATATTGATACTGGCAGGAGAGTAACAGTATCTGAAGATATGCTGTGATCTGTGAAGTCAAGTAGAGATGCAGATTTTTTATGATGTGCTACCCTACCTTGTTTTCCATGTTGATTTCACAGCATGGCTGAGAATTTAATAATTCAAGCTTGTGCGGCAGCTTCATCTTGATGAGAGGGTTTATTATTCTGAGACTCACTTGTACAGGTGTTGGATCTGAAAGAGGCAGAAGCATATGAGAGAGGTGGGGATAATGCCTTAGGAAGTGCATTAGCTTCAGGGGGTCCAATTTGTGCTCAGGGGATAGTGCATTCACATGGAAGAAAGCAGAAAATATGGACCTACTTATCTGCCTCTAGAGAAGGATGTATAGTTGTGATGACTTCACTGTGTTGTGGTTTTAGTCATTCTTTTTTTGACATCTAACAGCTAAAGGTCACTGAAAAATCAGAATAAATTAGCTTTAACTGAGATTTAGAAATAGCCCTTCCAGTCAAAGAAGAACCATTGTGAGTTTAAGTATTACGAATGAAATGCATTAGAATAAGCTATAGTTATCTAAGGCTTATAGAATTCAGTACAAAACCTGGAAAGTAAAAAGCAGTGAATGTAAAATAGTTCCAGTGTATCCATCATTGGGTGTTAAAAACAAAGACAGACAGTATTTCTTTGTGTTGATAAGCATATTAGAATTGTTCTTAATTTCACTGCAAAAAGTAAAAGAATATTAAGGTTTTCATACTGAAAGACATTTGTATTTCATTTTGGAACACATGCTTGTACACACAAAAAAAATAGGCTGACAGTATAACAGGGATCCAGTATTGTGGTTCAGAACTGTTAAACATAGTTTCATTATTTCAATAGTTCTCCACCCTGTTGATTACACTTCTTTTTTGGCAGCTCTGAAAAAATACTAGTTCATAGATTCTTTAATTGAATTTCAGCCTAGAAGAAGGCTGTATGGTGTAATTCAGTGAACTTTGATTTTTCATTACTCTAAAATTGGAATCTAAAAAGTAGTAACATGCAGAGTTGTGTGTCAAAGTTTCTGAAATCTACCTTATTGCAGGTAGATTTTGGTTTTGCTGTTGTAGATTACCTGCATTGTTTTTGAAATAGAAGAAAACACTTTTCTGGTAATGAGCATAAAAGCAAGTATTTAATGTACTGTACGGCTTTGGATAGCCTTTTTCGTTATTATACAACTGCTTTAGCTAACTAACAGCTCTGTTATTTTTTGCAGCATTGACATATATCAACAAAAATAGATTCAGACAGTCAATTATTTGAATTATGTTCAGAGAGATTCTCATCTCTGGCTTATGAAAGAAACTTTAATGGGGGAAAACAATTCCTATGACAATTACTACTAAGCAGAGCTGCTGAGAAGAAGGGGCAATTCAAGTCAGGGGTTTGGGGTTGGGTTGGTTTGTTTGTTTGGCTTCTTACATTGCTGTCAAAATTCATATGTATTAGAACATTAGAATACTTTACGGGGGGGTGGGAAATGCACTCAGTTCAGCCTATACATTTGAATTTAGTCCTGCAAAAAACAGTGTGCAAAATTTAGAAAATGATGATGCTGCTTTTAAGTAGGAGAAGAAAAAATCCGGGTAGAGAGCTTACAAGGTTTTTCTGTGTTCCTATTTAAATTTGCAGTTACGCCCTTTTTAAAAAACAGTGTGTTGTTGAGCAAACACTGCACAATGAATGGAAATACATCTTTCTGCTTTCTGGAATAACCAATGTGTATTCACTACCATGGCATCGCTCAGCATTTATTGCTGTCTCTATATAAAAAGACTTAGGATTGATCAAATCAGGTAGACTGCCTGTCCCTCTTTAAGATTAAGGGAAATGTATATACTTTATGGATTTTGCTTTGCCAGACTACTTACAGACATTTATGACGCAGTTTTTATGTTGAAGACATTCCATTTCCCCCACTCTAATCTAGTTGATAATTTAAATAAATCATAAAACAATTTTGCATTTAAATGTTTTCTGACCTTAAAAGCTTTTTTTTTTTAAGGTGTCTAAATGCTTGATTTACTGTAAGATAATGGGACTTACTCTTCTACATCACCAAGATGCTTAAGTATATAATTAAAGTAGCTGCATATTTTCAATCTTTTGTGTTTGGTGTCTGGAAGTTGTTATGGCTAAATGTCTTTGGGAGAATAAAGGAAAAACTTTGAAAACAGTGATATCAAATGCTTGGTCTAAATTTTCATGTATAAAACCTGAAGGGTGTGCTTTCTGTATTAATCATAAAATATATTCTAAGATGAGTGGGGTTTAGATGTATACTAAATAAAATGAGTCTAGCACTCATATACTGCCTTGTAATGGCAACTTTTATAATAACACTCATTTTCATTACTTGAAAGCCTTGATTTTTTTTCATCAGAATGTTCCAGTCTCCTTTCACTTTTCTTGTGCGTGTGTGAAAGCACGTTATATTTTTGGCTTACTGAATGGAAGGAAAAAAGCTGTGGTTTTTGCTGTGAAAGTGAGAAGAGCTGCAATAATATTATAAATAATAGCTCCTCTTTATCTAATTCTTTATTAAAATGAGAAAATAACTGCTATGTGAATATGCATGTCTCCTGCTACTGCACAGCTGTAATCAAAATTCAATAGACAAAGATTTTTTTCCTGAACGGTACATGCATAAGAAACTTCTGTCAGAGAGATCAATTAAATCATAACTGATGGTACCATATCTCTAAATAGGAAGTGTCTTTATTTAAAAAAAAAAAACAAAAACCAACAAACCCTTTCATTTGCATAAAAATATGACCTACAGCTGTAATACATTTTTAAAGATAATTATGTGAGGGGAAAAGAAAGAATCTTTATAAAATTAAGGGTTTATTAACCTTATTCTTGGGATGAAAAGTATTCTAAAATGTATGTTACTTATATGCAGTTTGCATGAATATGAAGTGCTTTCAATTCTTAAAAATTATTCCTGGCTCCACAGTTACATACTTATGCTCAAACTGTCTGTCAAATACTTGACATCCAGATTATTCTCCCTGCTTGAGTGCAACTGCAGAGACTGTTATGGAAAAATACAAGCATTCAGGAATTCAGGCTTTTCACTGGAACTTCATATTAACGTTTTAAAACAGTATTGTTAACATTATCAAAGTGCACATTAAGGAAAAGTAAAGGTAAACTAACATAGCTGTTTCTGGTGAGCAACATCCTTGTCTGAAGATGCTGAAAATTGTTTTTCCTGATCATGTCAAAGGACAAAGTTGTAAAGCTCTCAGGTGTTCTTCAGCTTATTCCAAAATAGAGTCAATTGCTGTTCTGGCATCTTTCCTGATTTTTGTAATCTTCATTATAATTATCTGCTAAAGAGCAAGCTGAATCACTATTTTGATTAAGGAGATTGTTCTAATAATAAATGAATAGCCTGTTTTCTATTGAGCAAAATAGCAACCAAGGAACTCTTAAGGTTTTTGTTTCAATGAGCCTTATCTTTCCAGACAAATACTGGATTTCACAGATTTCCTTCATTTGACTGCAGGATGAGGATAACTGCATTCCATGGCAAGTGTGTTAGTTAATATTGCCCTTAAGAACAGAAAGGTTTAACTGGAAACCACTGAACAAAATTTCTGTAATGAGAAGAATAGTGTAGGCTTATAAAATGAGGACTGTTTTTAAAAAAAAAAACAACAAACCAACCATACACACACACAACCAACAAGCAAAATAAAAACCAACAGCAAAGCCCCAACAAAATCTGTGATTGAAATAAATAGAGGTGCAGACTAAGACACAAACTGAAAGTACGGTATATGTTACCCTCTTTCTCTGTTATTAGTTGATCACCCCTTGGTATTTAGAAAATATCTTAACAGAATAAAGCAGGCTTTAACAAAACTTGGTAATAATATGTAGGCGTTAGGGATATGCTGTTAATGATCATCTCTACTCACTCTGTCATTATGCAGAACCTTTACCAAGTTGTCTACAGAGTTAAGATATTTTTCCTTCTATCCTTTTTCTGTTTTTCAGCTTCTTGTGCTATACTGTTTCCAAATTTGACATGTCAGTCTTTTGCAAAAAAAGTCTGTGCTGTTCTGCCAACTCTATAGCTTAGCACAGATGACTTCATATTAGACAGGGAGGCCCTTCCTAATGTCCTGCAGATAGAATGCCATTCTTGTGAACTTTAGCCCAAGCAGTTTTGTCTACCTTACAGATGCTTCTCTTTACCAGTCCACCAAATGTTCCTCTGTTAATTCAGTCTTTGCAGTCCCTGTATGAGAGGGACTGCTTAGAGTGGCTTTTCTGCCAAACCTAATTGCTTCTTGTTTGGGATGGGAAGCTGGGACTGTGAAGTGTCACCTTAGTCTGGCCTGTCCTTCTAACTCTTTTTCCCTTAGGAAACAGTAATGACTATTTTGTTATCCTAACTTAACAGCAATCAATGACATTAAAATGAACTGTCACCTTACAGAAATGCAAATGTAATCTGCTTTAGTCAGTTCCCTGCCCTTGCTTATCAAGAGATACCTATAAAGAGCTCTTCACCACACAATATTGCTTTGTTCACCTTGTGCCTAGGTGGTCAAGAAGGCCAACGGCATCCTGGCCTGTATCAGGAATAGTGTAGCCAGCAGGAACAGGGAGGTGATTGTCCCCCTGTACTCAGCCCTGGTGAGGCCGCACCTCGAGTGCTGTGTCCAGTTTTGGGCCCCTCACCACAAGAAAGATATCGAAGCCCTGGAGCGTGTCCAGAGAAGGGCAACGAAACTGGTGAAGGGTCTGGAGCACAGGTCTTATGAGGAGTGGCTGAAGGAACCGGGCTTGTTTAGTCTGGAGAAGAGGAGGCTCAGGGCAGACCTTATTGCCCTCTACAACTACCTGAAAGGAAGTTGTGGTGAGCTGGGGGTTGGCCTCTTCTCGCAGATAACTAGTGACAGGACAAGGGGAAATGGCTGCAAGTTGCGCCAGGGAAGGTTCAGGTTGGAGATGAGGAGAAAATTCTTCTTGGAAAGGGTGGTCGGGCATTGGAATGGGTTGCCCAGGGAGGTGGTGGAGTCACCGTCCCTGCGGGTGTTTAAGGAAAGGTTAGATATGGTACTTAGGGACGTGGTTTAGTGGGTAATAGGTGGTGGGGGGATGGTTGGACTAGATGATCCTTGAGGTCACTTCCAACCTTAATGATTCTATTCTATTCTATTCTATTCTATTCTATTTATCTCTGTTTATCTCTTTATTTTACCTCCTGGGAGTAGTGATGCCTCCTGATTCTTTACAGACCCTACCAGTCTTACTTCAGTAATTTAAGATGATGCTCATGACTTTCACCCCCCAAAAATGCATTAGATATTTCTGGCAGTCAGAGCAATGAGATTTTGGATAAAAAATCCCAATAAACCACTTTTCACAAAAATAGACTCTAAAGATGGAATATAGAGATAATCTTATTTAATCGTATTAATTATGCCTTGTAAGTAATGAGTCAAATCACTTTGCTGTATAATACAATTACTGCTGTAATTTGTAGTCATTACAGTTTGTGCTGAGGTATAATTGTATAATTCCTTTTCCACAGGTTATTGACAGAGAAGGTCTTAACAACTTTAGCATGGAGACTTACTGTGGGTTTACTCCAGTTAAATTTGCAGATGATTAGCACAATAGACCTAATAGCTTGTTGTGTCTACCTGTCAGAGACATGCACAAAAAAAGATTAAAAAATTCCCTACCCAGTACATTGTTCCCCTCATAGTCCGCTAGGTTCTGTTGTGTCAGTGCACTGTGTCCTGTGTGCAGACTTAATTCTCTAGTCAGCAGTATTTTTATAACAGGATGTTTGAAGACAGTAGGTGGCTTTTCCACAGGCAGTGAATTATTTTAATTAATGATTTGATATTTTGGCACAGTCTTATGCATCTGATTAGTGTTTATTAAATCAATTGTGACTTGATGGAAATAGATTTTTAAGTGTCAACTTTAAAATCTAAAATTGAGCATAATAAATGCTGTTACAAGTTAAGGAGCAGTTGTTGCAGGAAAGTAAAGGACTCATCTTGTCCTCTACATTGTCTTTGTTACTCACCTGCTAACTGGCATCTGCCATATAATAAAACTAGTGACTAAGTCATATTCTAATTGTGGGGTTTTTTTCACAATTCTTCTAAATTTATTTTCTGAATTTTAATTATGGTAGATTTGGGGGAGTTTGGACTGGGGTTTTTTTTTTGCCTTTGGTGTCCTTCTACAGTATTTTAAGAATTATTAGTTTTACACTTATGCCAGCTCCTTCACAAATAACAGTGATATTTCCCCTTATCTAGTGTCTCTTCTTTTAAGTTAAGGAGAGGAATAAAATTAAAAAAAACAATGGCAAAAAAAATTATTACCTTTTTGATTACAGTGTGCTACATATTACAACATACAGGCCATATAGACATCAGTTAAGAATATTTACGTGGGTGATTTGTATAAAGTTGTTCCTATTGAAAAAAAGTGAGGCGATGGTTCTGAAAATCTGTCATGCACTGTGGAACTGCTATCTTGGCAGGTAAGGGCATACATTATTCAGTTCTCAACAGTAAATATACATCACTTGGTTCAGGTAAGTTTAGTTATATAGTATTTCTATAAATTGTATTTGGAAGATGCTTCTTTTGCAAAAATCTTACCTGAGTGGTGGGTGCTTTGGATCTCTTACATAATCTGACAGTTTCTAATTTTTAAATGTTTTACAAGTGTAAACAATTACTTTCAGAAGCTTATAAACAGGCCAGTCTTTCAGTAATTTTTCATTTCAGCCAAATTAAGATTTTGAAGTTTGAGAAATCCCTGAGTTATTGAGATGTTACTGAAATTTGTCATTGTGGCAGAACAACTGCTTTTATACTTAGCCTTGACTTATTTTAAAAAAAAGCCAGAGATACCTGGCCTCCTACATAGTATAAAATTAAAGTATTAAATGTTAGAAAAGCAAGAAAATAAGTTACTGTAGTGAGTTGTGCGCATGATACTATTTGCTTACATCTATAATATAAACGTAACTTATATACACTGCATGAAGCTGCAATTCATAAATTGAAAATGTTCACTGATAACAATATTGCGAGTTTATCTCTTCTTGATTAAAACCTTGGAATTCCCTTTCCTAATATTCCTTACACGAAGCTGTCTTATGAGATCGAGAAAGACAGCTTACCATTATGGAAAATCAATGGAGTAGGAAAAAGAAGGAAATTATTACCAGAAACTACCAGAATGGATTAAGAATCATAAACCTTAGAAAAGGAAGATCTGCTACGAATGAGCTGATAAGTGATGAGTATATGATGGAAGCTGTCATTGTTGCATAATTGAAAGAGTGATTGCTTGTCATCTTAAGAATGTTATGCAAACAGAATTTGTTGGCTGAGGGCAGATGTAAGAGAAGCAGTTGCAAAAGAGACTGCACAAACTTCTTGGTTACTGGCAAACGAGCAGAGATGAGTCAGTGGCCATCAGCACTCTGTTTTGGAAAAAAATTCTATGCACAGTTCATTCTGTTGCAGTTGCAAAGTATTCTTCGTCCATCCTGTTGGAGCAGTGCAGAGATGATGCTATTGGGAAAAGTACTGGAACAGTTGGGGGTTTGGAGAACACTGTGATGGCAAAATCACTGTAAATTACTGGCATGCGAGGGAAGATCATTTCCTTTGGTCATCAGCAGTGTTTCTAGAGTTGTCACCACCCTGCTGAAACCAAATTCGGTTGTTAACAGGCACACAAGCAAACATGGACAGCGATTTCAGTCAATACATCTGTCATTTTCTAGTTCAGTAGTCGCTGTAACCTTGGTGTTACTTATCATGACAATGAGATTGCAATGTGAATTAGAGTTTACATACGATGAAGTGGCAGGTGATTTGCCAGAAGGCCGGATAGCTTGATCTTCTGTAGAGGTTCCTCAAAACCTTCATTTCATCTTTGTTCTGTTTCCAGTAGACGCTCACAGGGAGCAAAGCAGTAGATGAATATCTTCTAAAGGTAATTTTGCAAGTAACAAAGGTTATCAGCTGCAGCTGCTTGTCGCTGCCCTCTTTTTGGAGATTACACTGTCATGTACCAGCAGTCTGCTAATTAAGAAGTTCATGCAAAATACTATCTCGTGTCTTGGACACAACCGGACAGAACAGTTTAAATAGTCTCTTTTTGCCTGAAGTAAATTAATGAGCTTTGAATGGAAACGCACTGAAGTAGATCAAAAGGGATAGTAAACTCCTTTCACTGATGTAGTTGAAGCCTTATAGTCAGCAGGCTCATTTGGCCAATCCTTGCAACAGCCACGTTGCCCAGCTCAGGATCCCAAAGTGAAATACACGCTTGTACTGGGTCAGGCTGAGCTGGAGTTAATTTCCCCGTAGCAGCCCTCACAGTGCTGTGCATTGGTAGCAGCAAGGTGCTGATAACACACCAGTGTTTTGGCTACTGCCGAGCAGTGCCGGCACACATCAAGGCTGTGTCTCCAATCCTTCTTCCACCCCCTCAGCAGTAGGCTGGGGGTGGGCAAGATCCTGGGAGGGGACACAGCCAGGGCAGCTGACCCAAATTGGCCAAAAGGATATTCCATACCATATGACGTCTGCTCAGCAGTAGGAAGCTGAGAGATAGGGGGAAGAACACAGGGCATTCGCGTTTTTTTCCAGTGTTTTGTCTTCCAGGGTAACCACTATGCATTTTGAAGCCCTGCTTCCCAGCAAGTGGCCAGACATCGCCTGCTGATGGGAAGTCGAGAATAACCTTTTGTTTTTCCTTGCTTTGCTTCCACACGCAGTCTTGCTTTTGCTATATTAAAACTGCCTTTATCTAAACCCACGATTTTGGAGTTGTTTTTCCATCTTATTTTTTTTTCCTCTCCCCTCTCTGCTCTGCTTTGGTGGTTTGGTGGACACCTGGCGTTTAGCCAAGGCTAAACCACTATAACGCTCTTTGCTTCTGTGAGTGGCTGCAGCATATGAGGTTGTGCTCGTTTGAAGTCAAATATTCAGTTCACTTGAAATTGCCAGGATAAATGAATTAGATCAGCTACATGCAGAATTTATCATGTATTCTTTTCTGATACATTCTCATAACAATTTGAAAGGATATTTTCCTCATTTGACATGATGTATTAAAAAATGTTATATCTTAGGAATTCTAGTTCTCTTGTTGCCAATATGACCTTCATGTAAATCCAAATAAATCTTGCTATATATAGCATACATTAGTCCATAAAGAATATATAACTTGTCAGGTATCCAAAAGAAAAACTGGCAGCTCAGTTTTGCCTGAAGAATATCTACCTCATGGGAGCTACAAACCATTTACATAAAATCCTAATGCTTTACCTTTATTAGGTAATAAATCACAGAAATTTGACCACTTTAAGCCTGGAAGAACATTCCTAATTGAGACCTCTAACAAGAGATACTAAAGAAAGTAAGTAAAGAAAAGCAGACTGGATGCAAGATTTTATCAAGATGCTGCTCCAGGACGTAAGGATCTCTAAGCAGTATTTGTCCTGGCTTTAGGACTGCCATTTTTGTGGTACTTGAGTGCCTGACTGACTGTAATGTCATTATTGCACTATTTCACTTTGCAAATAGAAATGAAATATGTACAGTAACTTGAGCAAAGAATTCTATACTTGCAGTTGTGTAAGCTGTTGAACATGTCTTCCAATTGATGGCTACTGTTCTTTTCCTTCCACTACTTTCTCCTGATAACTAGAACCTATTTTAATTAGTAAGTCTCTTTTTGTCACCTCCTCTCTCTGTCCCTACCTGTCAAGACATTGTAAAGAGATTCAATGCATCTCCTAGAACCATTAAACAGTGACCTTGGCTTATCTAAGCTGTTTGGTCATGTGGGAATATTGAATTAATAAATTCAGATTGCCTCAGAGATTAAAATATTTAGATTCTGAATGTACTTAATCTTCAATATTTTAAAGTACTTTGTGTGTTACTTTGTTACTATCTTTATTTCTAAGTATGGATTCTCATAAACAATAGTATTAATTGTAAGCTGGAAGGGTGGGGGGGTTCTGACAAAAGACATGGCTGTGCTTGTCAACTAGTGTGAATACAATTCTTTGTAATAAATACAAATTGAGATTATACGTGCCCAGTAAGGACGAGGGAGGCAGAGAGAAAGCTTTTCATATTTGACTCAAGCAACAGTATCTAAGAAATCTATATTCATGATTACGAAAAATAACATATTCTGATTAAGCTCATGCTATATGGAAACTATAATTATTTTTCCACACTTCCTGTCATTATTTCAAATTTCTTATAATTAACCATTCTAAATTAGTATGGTTTTGTGCATAGTAACAATTTCCAGATACCATCTCCTGCGAGTTATATATAAGACCTTGTAGTTTAGTTAAGAAAAAAAAGTATAAGCAATTACATTTCATATTGTTTGCATGTGAACTATTTTTAAGCTACTTCTGTTAAGAAAAAAAGATCTTTTAAAAACTTGTCCTAAGGAACTGCAACTAAATAAAGTTATTCTATTCTTTTCCTTAATACAAACTTTATCCTCAGAATGCAGAATCCAAATTGTAGTGCCTCAGAAATTCTTTGGAGGAAAAAAAAAAAAGACAAGGCAAATGTTGCTATGGTTACAGAGTCATTCCCACTTGCTTTTCTTTTCTGCCTTAGTAATGAAAGTGGAAAGAGGGATTTTTGTTCCAATGATTTGTATGATGCTTTGCAGAGGAGCTTCATCTTCCCTTAAATACTTCTCAGTTTTAAAAAACAGAATGTTTTGGGTTTTGGTCTTTTCTGATGTTGTTTATCCCCATTTCCTTAAAAAAGCTGATTAAAAACAGACATAATCTTGCAAAGTCATAGTGAAATTGAGTTTCACTCACAACTCAACTTGAATGAAGGAGGGATTCAATTTCCATCCTTCCTCAGTCTAATATCCTTCAGGTATAAAATAGGTTGCCCTGAGTTACTTTAGTTTATTGAGTTACCTTAGTCTCAGAAGTGACTGGTCCTGATAATTTTTTTTATTACTATTTAAAAGATTAAAGCACAAGATATTCTTAAGATTTCCTAAGTGGATCTGGAACAGATCAAGTAGTGCTCTAGGATGCCCAGTTTTACCTGGGGTAAACCACTGGCTTGCTGGGTTTTTCCTTTGTAGTTTTGTGAGCAACTTTTCAGTTTCTTTTCCTTCCACTAACAAAAACCTCTGTGAACTCAGAAAAAAAGTCTACGATGCTTGGCTTCTCAAAGATACTTTCATAGGCTGACAAGTAATTTCTAGGATGGCTGAATTTAAATGTTTGTGAAAACTCTTCTGATTTTCTTATCAACAAAGCATCGTCATCATCAGCTCTTCTTGAGGATGAAAATACATTTGGAAGCAGCTGCTGCCAGGGTAATGCAACTGAAATGTTCTCCTGAGGACAATAAGCAACCTCTTTTAAGGTAGCAATGATGTGGCATAAATGTACTCTCTAAGGAGAGAATAACTGATGCATTTCCCTGGGGATCATAACAATTCTGTTGCAGAAAGCTTACTGTGAAAAGATAATGCAAATAAAGGCTGCTTGTCATGGAAACACACAAGAGATTGCGTAGGGTTTGATGGTTCGGGGTTCCTCCCCACCCCTCCAAAACCTCATTTGGGAATGAGAATAGGCTTCCATTTTACAAAAGCTGAAGACCTGGACTACTTTGCACAGGCCCATTAGGAACAGATTTTTTCACTGGCTGTCTTGATAGCATATACATTTTAGGTGGGGATGTCAGCACGGCTACATTAAGGTTTTTTGATACTTTTTTTAGTAACATGTACTTCTCACTAGCTCGTAACTTTGCCAAGCAGCTGTGTGAATTTTTTCCCTTCTGAATGGCTTTTCTAGATTTTTATACACATACAGAGATACATATTCCCTTTAATGTTTTGATTTATTTTACTATTTCAGCCAAAGTAGTTGCAAACATCTCAGAGTTAACCAAAGGAAGTAGTATAGCGTTGTTTTGTTGGGGTTTTTTTAGCTTGGATTTTATTTTCTCTTTGTTCTCTTGAGAGCCTTTGCTTTTTAGAAAACATAGACTTTGGTGCAGAAACTTAATTTGATGGCCTTTAGCACTGCCATGCCTTTGCTGACCCTATGAAAACCTATCCACATTTTCTAAGTCACATGACTAAGAATTCTGTTTAATTCTTGGAAAGGTACATTGTTATTGTAGGCAAGCCCTTCACAACCTTTTTTTTGCCTGAGCAGACTGGATATTGTCTGTTCTCACACAACATCTACATGTCCAGACTCTTAATGAACTATCTCTTGAGACTAACCGAGTTTGCACTAACTGCCAGTGCTTTGGAAAGTGAAAGGACTGGAAATATGCCATCCTGCAGTGCAACAGCTGCTCCGTGATGCTTAGAGCTGGAAGGAGGGGTGCAGAGAAAGGGCTCTTGGTTAGAACGGGGAGCTTGTGCTCTTGATAATCCCCTGCTGATGCTGTGGAAAAAATAATGGATTGAAGTGAACATGGAAATAGGGCAGAATCCGTGTGTAAGCCTAAAACAAGCAACAGCCAGTGCGACCTTGGTCTGGGAACATTAGTTTCAGAGCTGAACAGCAGCAAAGGACATGAAGCAGTGTCTGATAGAGATAGAAAGCTTGCTTAGATTGCTTAGATTTCATGGCATTTGCTGACACAACAGAAGAGGTGAGATAAGAGGACCTTTTGTGATGTGTAGACATATCTCGAGACTTTTCAGCATCATAGAAAAAAAAACATTTTTTTTTTGCGCTGGCAGTTGACTGGGCTCTTGAGAAATGGGGTGGAGTGGAGGAGAGTAACTGCATAAATTTTAGGAATGAAAGTTAAAGGTTGAGAATTCAAGAGGACTGCAGATATGAAGGTGAGTAAAAAGGGCTGAGAGGATTCTGAGATTTCAGGAGGGAAAAGTGGGGGACCCAGGAGACTTTCAGGCTGCAGTTGACAGCATAAAGATTAGGAAGGGCAGAATAAAGATCAGGAAAGACCACAGTAGAAAGAATCAAGTTTTGGAAATAAGAAAAAGAATTTATCCACATTATGTTCTGGAGTCTGAATTTAGAGCTGGACAACAGTAGACAAATTAGCTGCTAAAACACCAAACTGCCAACAACGTCCATGCCAGAGAGATGGTGACCTGTTTTGCTGCTGCTGCTATGGAAAGATGTGGATTAGTAGCATCCAACGTCTAGCTGTGTTTCTTCAGTGAGAGTCAAACTATAACTTCCTTAAACCTGTTCAAATTTTAAAGTAACCAGAGATGGGGAATAGAATACAGATGATATTCACTGCCTAGTGTTATACTGACTGAATGAACCCTCAAAAGCACAGAAATGGACACTGGAGCCTTGATAAGCAACAGCAGACCTAAATACTTTATTGAGAAACCCTTATGACATGCTTAAAGAAAAAAATGAACCAAACTTCTCCACCTTGTCCAAACATATTATGGAGGATGCTTTATACAATAAATGTTTCTGATACTGACCACTTTACCAGGCGACTCTCTGCCAAACAATTTGGAGTCTATGTGGAATATCATAATCAGATTTGTATTTTATTGACTCTAGGCAATTTAGGTGCATAAAGCTTCTTTGAAAGAAACAGTAACTTATACAAGTTTAATTTTTGTATTTCTGTGAAATTTATCTTCAGATATTTGATTGAAGTTTTGAGAGGTCTCTCTTGGTTTCATAAAAAGTGAAACATTTAATTAAAATTGACAATCTAAAGAAACAGATGGAGAGTTGTTTCAGATAATGTAAACATGGGATAGGGAAAGATTTTCTATATTTGCATATTTTATTACTGAATATAAAAAGCAGTTTTCCAAATAAATTCTAGTTCTTCTGAGTTTCCTGCCCATTTATCTGCAAAAAGATCTGAGCATGCAATTTCAAGAATGCTCTGACTTCCTAAGCTGCACTAAAAATTTTTTAGTTGTGGCTGTCCTCTGTAAGTTACTGGAGGATGTTCTGTGTTTTAATTGGGCTCTACCTGTTTTATGCTCAAAGGACAGTTTTTTAAGACAGCTAGCAAAACTCTTCTAAGAGAAATAGCAATCAATATCCAAGAGGGGTTTATTAAAGGAAAATGTTATCTTCTTTGTCTAGCTCAAAGTTTTATACATTTTTCAATGTTAGTAACTGAAAAAAAATTTTTAATTAACACTTTTCTGTCTATAATTTTATTTCCTTTCTTGCTTTCTATAGCTGACTTCAATATGGGATAAAAGTGAGTGACTGACATTTAGATTTAAATCCTTTGTCATTTCTAAAAGTAGAGTTCCCACCTACCCCAATGGCTGAACTTCTTAGAATTCTGAGTTATAACCGCACAGTTATTGCTGTACATTGCATGCATCTGCAGAGAGTTAAAGAACATTTTAATGCCTAAAAAGATCTGCCATTTAAGACTTGACAGCTGATAACAGACGTGTCCTACTAAGAACACGCTTCCACCATCCAAATATGCAAGTTTATTAAGTGCAAATAATTTTCCAGTGATTCTCTATCTCAGGTTTTGTTTGTATCTGCAGATACCTACAATTGCCATGAGCTGGTGCATAGTATGGTGTAGTTCACCTTTACCTCATAGCTCACATCGCATGTTCCCGGACACTGAAAGCTTTACATATATGAACTTTTAGATGTCCATACCCTAAAAACAAAGGGTGATTATGTATGATTATTGATTCTTACTAACAACAAAGGGTGATTAGTAATTCTTCCTTTTAAAAAACAACAACAACAAAAAAAGGTGATCATTGATTGATTCTTTATGCAGTGGATTCAAGCCACTGTATCAAGTTAGAGCATAGTGTTTGAAAGATAAGGCTTTAACAAGTGGAAATAAAGGTGTAGTGGGGGGCAAAGGAGTCTGCACTTCAGATTTTACTGGCAGGTGGAAACTGCACATGCTTGAGGAGGTAGTGTATATACACTCTGTACTGCTATTGAGACAATTCTCTCAGAAATATTCCTGTTTCATCTGTCTGATAAATAGTGATCTTGGAAAAGAATGTGGTTCTTCTCCAGGCAGCTGTGCAATTCACTGCTTCATGCTTTCTTTCTCTGTATGCTATAAAGATGAAGTCTATTGCCTTAGACATTTACAAATCAAATCTTTTCATATGTCACTAACTGCTTTTAGAGAAAAGCACAGATGTAAAATCCCTGTTTGTCTCTGAAGAGTGGTTAGCAAATAGGCTACTGACAGGAAGGCTCACCACTGTTTAATCGGAATCTATACTCGAGAGCATTACTGCTGTATTTTCCATGGAAAGTGTATTGCTTAGAATAGCTTTTCTTTTGAATATTGGAAAACAACACTACACTTAAAATAATGTAGAAGGGAGAAAACTGTGTAACTTTTGATATCAAGTCTTGCACTTCAAAGTATAAAATATCATTCCATCCCCCTCTCTTCTCTGTACGGCTTTGTAAGAATTCTGATCGCTGGAGCTGGGGTGTGGGTTTCTGGCTGCACTGCAGAAATGCATGTGATTTGGGGGTGTTAAGGCTGTGTTTGGGGGAGTGGGGTTTTTTGCTATTTGTGGAATCATAGGTATTTCTTTTTGCTGCATGCTGGCAGGACTGCCAGCTGTACATTTGGGGAAGGGCTGTAGGTTGTGAGAAGGCTTCTGGAAGCAAGAGGGCAAGAATTTCAGTTGGTTTTCAGTCATTGGTGCTGGACATATGCTTGCATAAAGCTTCAACACATTTTAAAATAGCTTGGGGTTTTTCCAATTAAAAAATAGCAATCCTGCTGCTCTCTATCTGTTTCTCTTTGTGAAAGGAGCTAGAATTGAATACTGTTTTCTTTCTGGTCTTAAATTGTAATGCTTCATAACACGACTCCAGAGGCAGAGCACTTAAAACTAAATGAACAATGTCAATTTGATTTTGGTTTAACCCAACTCAGAGGCATACAGCTTAAACCTTATGCAACACATATGGTGATCTTTATTTTTATCTTCTCTGTAATGGAAAACTTATACCAACAGTTTGAGGCATTTTAAACCTTTAAATTGAGAAGGATGTCAATCCAAAGATTGGTTAAAATTGAGGAGAAAAAAAGCCAATTTTTGAGCCTTTCAGAACACCTGGAATTGCTTTCAAGAACTGACCTGTAGTTTAATATTTTTGACATACAAAGATATGAGGTGGCATAGAGATGTCAGTTTATAAAGTTCGTTACAAAAGCACAGCGTATTACAACTGCAAGTGATAGAGTGGGCTTTTTTGTCATGTAGCAGGAAACATTCTGAGTGACTTCAGCATGGTTTTCCTCTTGTCAACAAGATCATTTGAAGAAAAATAGTTGTGCACCCAGAACAATAGCGTCTCCTGTCACAGAACTGCTGAATACTTGGTTCTGCTACAAGGATTTTTATGAGAGAGGAGCAAGACTAATTTACAAACAGCAAGAACCAAGATGTGATAAACCTGGCTTCGCTGGATGTTTAGAGAATCTGCACTGTCAGTTTAGCTACAAATGTGCTGTGGCAGTCAGGAACATTTGCCAAAACTCACTGCAGACAAAGTCCACTTTAAAAGTCTTTCGTGGTGGTGGTTGGGGTTTTGGGGGGTTGTTGGTTTGGGGTTTTTTTTGTTGTTGTTGTTTTGGTTGGGGTTTTTTTTTTTGAGAAGGACAAAGGTTATACAGTCTGACTTTATGTATTTTATGCATATTCAAAAAATATGAGTTGAGGTCCTTAAAATCTGTTACAGCTCTTCAGTTACATAGATATGAAGCATACACTTACATTATTTTCGTGTTCTATTTGAGTTTGGGAGTTCCATAACATACAGGAGAGGTGGAGAGAAAAAATGAAGCAGCAGCAGTAAAGGATTAAAAAAAAGCTTATAAGCTCATCTTAAAAAATCAAATTGCATCCATCTGTCAGTTATAATGCCTATGAGTGTTTTTAAAATCCTGAAAGTGGGTATTCAACACCTTTTTGATAGCATTTGTCTGTAACTCTGTGTTGCTATTCACTAAAGTTTTTGCGCTGATAGAAAACGTTATGAATTGATGATAGTTCATACTATGGCCAGAGACCTACGCAAGTTTCGACACTGACATTTTCACAAACTTCTGTAACTGTCAGCATAGCTTTTAAGTATTTGTCTTGCTTGGTATTCGAATTAAGTATAGAAATAACAACAGAGACTAATAAGGTATGCTCCTGGGTCTGCTTTTCTCATGGCATTTATTTCTCCCTTCACTTCAGAAGAAATATATGTAGTTACGGCCTCCTTGACACCTTTGTGAAAGCATGCTGTTACAACTCTCTGTCTTGGGTATTTTCAACATTTGCATATTATTGTTAAACTAGTAATACCCCAAGACATCTCCCAGAGGATTCCCTATCAACACTTTGCCCTCCCGATGCAAAGACTATACAGCATTTTTACTGTAAATTTGGTTTAATTTGTTGTTTCTTCAGCAAGATGACTTTCCAATTTTTTTATGCACGGACATCCTCTTCTCATCTCTAGCAAAAGCTGGAGTACTGTTAACTGTGCTGCGTGTAAATGAGACTGCAGCTCTGTAATTGGAAAGCTAAGTACAGTGTAATTATGACCTCAGAATTGAATGTTATGCTTATTTGAACACTTGAGTTACAATTCAGTACTAATTTATGCAAGTCAAGGTCTGTCTCTTTGACTTAAAACAGCTGCTAAAGACAGAAATCAAATATATGGAGACACCTGAGAAATTCAGATGCTGGCAAACTGTAGTAGGTGCTTTCAAGCACCACCGAGTTCTTTTATCAGCATTTTTGCTTTGACTTTTATCAGCGTAAAGGCATTAGATGATTCCCTCGGAAAATAAAGGTATCTAAGAAAGGTGAAATATGAGAAAAATCTGTAGCTGAATCTATTATTTGCCTCTTGCCTAAGAGAATAGTTCATTGCTGCAGTGGTCTAATGAGCCACTCTGTGCTGGCACTCAACTTGTACTGCATTCTTAATGAAATAGTTGCACTCTCTCCAGTCACAAACAGGATTTTTAGAGTAAAACACAGAGGCAATGGATTTTACTTTTGATTCCACAAGAAAAAATACGAGAACACTCAGAACTGAAAACTTCAGCATGTAGAGAGCAAAACTGCTTGGACAGAGTGAAGAGAGGAATCATTAAATTTAACATAAAAGTAGACTTCCACCTAAGACCTACCTGTATGGCTATTTTGGGGTTCAGTGATCTTGGTCTTCACTGGGTACCCTATTCATTCATAAAATGATCACTTAAAGAGGCAATATTGTAAGTAAAACTGGTGTAAAGTAACTGAGGTAGTGATCAAAAGCAAGGGGGATGCTGTTCGGAGGCGTTGCGCTCATGTGAAGCTATGACGAGCTAGAAGAATTGCTGCAGGGTGTCTATGCAGAAATTTATTTATTTTTTCTTACTTTCTGGATTTCTGATAACCTGAAGTTTTCTGAGAGAGAAGACAGGAATAGTCACTAAATAAGACCTCAGATCTTGCTTCTCTCACCCCTTAATGAATGCCACAAGAACCAGCCTGCTAGGTCTCTCATTAACAGGTACTCCTGATGGACATGAAATAACTCTCCTTCTGAAGCCTTACCAGAAACTGACCTTTTCTTAAAACCTTTTAATAAATTGTCACTTTCTGATGAAACTAATCTTGGAAAAAAACCCTGGCCAACTATAATAGCCTTTAACTTTTATTTTAGATGTAAGTATATATATGATTACACACCTACAAGCTCACAACCCTTACAGAACTATTGATCAACCAGTATTTTTCTGGAATCTTAGTTTTATTTTCAGCAGTAGGCTCTGTTTTCTGATCTTTTTGTTTAACTGAAAAGCTTTGGAAGCTACAGATGCAGGCGTAATTAATTAAAGCCTAACACATTTATGCTAGTATTTTTAACTTCTCAGTGGGCCCCCTCAATTTTGGGAGTAAATGTGAAAAAAACTCCATCTCTTTTCATGCCAGTCTAGTAACAGAGGAACAGTTTTGTGGCTGTGTCTCTCCTTTCACCTTCTGTTCACAATAGCTGCACCAAGCTGATCTTGCTTTACACTTGACCAGTGTATATATAAATGTGGTCTGGTTTGTGGCTTTTTCTTCCCGTGAGAAGAGACAGGAGAAAACAGAAAAGAATTCATCTAATATGGTCATCTGATATATCAACCTTTCCTCAAGATCACACTGAATTAAGATACGTCCTGAAATTATCTTCAGTAGCCCGCTGGCTACGGGCTGCCTGTAAAGGATCCTCAGGTATACGTACAGGGGCCACAGGCAGGTAAAGCTGTGCTATACTTCCATTACTCAGACTTATTTTGTCAGCCTGTTGAACTGTTTGATACCCAAGAAAAACACTCAATTTGCATTCTTAGCTCACACAGAATGTTAGGAAACTTGCATTTTCTTATTTTACTTTGAAAAATGTTCAAATTAGCTATCTTACTAAATGTTTCCATCTGATTAGTTCTAGAAGTTCTGACAAAAGACTTAATATGAGTCCCATGTTAAAAACAGGAATTGTCTTTTTCATGTGCCAGGTTTGTGTGTGTAGGTATATAGTGTTTGGTTATCAATTCCTAGCACAACGGAAACAAAAAAATAGTAAATTGTATCTGGGCCCCTTCCCTACTAGCAGTTGGAACAAAATACTGAAAAATAACACAGTAGCTGTTGTCCAAATCTATTTATATTCTCAAACTCGCACCATGCCTTACGTGGTTGAAGCCCTGTGTATAAAGACTGGCACAACCAAGCTGGTTTTGGTTTCCTGTTGCTTTAAAGTTAAGGAGTTTCTTCCTGACTGAGTAAACAAAAGAACACACTTCAGACTTTTTCCCTGTCTTTGAATGCCATCCTTCCCCACTGTAGTGGGGTATCCAGATGTCATATTTGGTGACTGCAGTGATCTCTGAGGGTTCAGCCTTCACTACTGCACAAAACTTCCTTGGAGTAGGGGAAGAGCAGAACCTGTACCACGAGCTCATAGCAGGAACCTCCACTTGGCTTTAAGCTCCGTGTTACACAGCTTGTGTCATTCACCGCACGAAAGTGAAACGTACCGATATATATAAATACCTGAAATATTTAAGATCTGTAGAAGTACAAGCTCAGGATAGAAGGCATTGCACATACCTACAAGTATCAGTCCAATAAACAGTCTCCTCAGGAGCTTGGCAATACATCATATTTGTCAACTCACAGGTGAGGAGGAATTTCTGTATGATCATTACAAACACGGGATTTCCTGCATCACCAAACACAGTGCGCTTCATTGCTGTAGGCAACTGTTTCATAAAGCGATACTTTTCATTTTAAATGAATTTTGCTCTTACTCATTCTCCTCAGAGGTAATTCTACTTCCTTACTTTACTGATAGTTAAACAGCACCTCCCAGTCTAAATTTATTCCACGACACGTCATTCATACCTGTTCTTTGCTAAAACCAACCAACCAATAAACAAAACCAACAGCAAACCACCTTTTTTTTTCCTGTTTCCTCATGACATTTGTATAGCGTCTGACAATAATAGACTGATTCATTGGGAGTTTTCAATTCCAATTTCCTTATATTCCAATCTGATCTCATTTTTCCAAACAGAAAATTACACACGACAGTATCTCTTCCTGGCCATGGCCCTGGATATGAGTTATTCCTTACTAGATATGGTGATTCATGAATGCTCCTTAAATTACTCATTTTCAGAGTGGCTTTACAGTAGGACATAAATGACTGTGGATGCCTAAAGATCCTAAAACGGAACAAGACAATATTTGGAGAGTTTATGTTGATTATTGTAAGACTCTGTTGGTTGTTCTTGGACCAGGGAACAATTTACAGAGTCTAACTATTGTCCGTACAATCCAGTTTAGGAGTATCTGAAATTTGTTTTTCTGGATCTTAAATCTGTCTAATCCAACACAAATCAAGATCACATCATTTCAGCATTAATTTCTTTGAATCAGAATAGCACATAATTCTTCAGGCAGAAGCTGCTACTAATATTGAGAACATCTAGATGGTTAATTTTAACTCAATTAAACACATCTTTCACTACACTCCCTCACAAAAAAATACCAATATGCTTTATTATTTTGCAACTCTTGCCCCAGTGTCCTATTTCTTGAAACAAGATATTTTTAGGTGATTCAGGAAATACTCAGACCACTCTTCAGCCAAGTTGGTAAACATCTGAAACCTCACCTTTTACCATGCACTATCACTGTGAAAAGTACACAGCTGTGCCACACCATGGAGAATTATGTTTCACTGAACTGGGTCTATAAAGGAAAAAGCTGTGAATACTTTATTAATTCATTTTCTTTTCAAAAGTGCCTAGTTAGGCCCCTCAGAGTGTATTTCTCAAGAGTAGCAATTTATGATTGCAGTGAGTTAAACAAATGCAGAGATTCAAAACATAAAAATTACATTGTTTATTATACTTTGTAGTGTTATTTGTGCCCGGTAAAAAGGGAGTGAAGTCGGTAATTCACTGCACACAGAGTGCTTGGGAAAGACTCCCAGCACAGGAATCTGAGGAGCATCAGGTGGAAAGTGTTGCAGTGGTCCTTGTGGATGGACACAATCCTGAAGAGTGTCTGTTGCTCCATTTTTTTGGAGAAGATTTGTATTGTATTTTTAATGCCTTTCTTTTGATGAGCATTTGATGTAGGCACAGAATAAATTCATGTACTAACGGTCCACAGAATCAATATTTCAACTCCTTTTACAGTAATGCAGAACAATTTCTGTGTTTAATATAACCATGTGATTATCTGCTGGGAAGATCTCACTTTCAGACATTTATCACTTCATTCTCTTCACAATCTAACTTGGAATGCAGTTTTGACCACTAATTGTCTATGGCTGTGGTGGTTTAGCCCTGGCTAATGGCCAGACTCCCCCCCAGCTGCCTGCTCATCCCCTCAGGACCAGGGTGGAAATAGGAAGAACACAAGAAAACTCATCAGTCAAGATAAACACAGGGAGGAGGCTCACCAGGTACTGTTGCAGGTGAAACAACCTTGAGTTGAGGAATATTAGCTTAATCTATTGCAAATGAAAATTATTTCAGGGAGTAAGAAAACACAAACATTAACACATTAGCACACCTTTCCTCTCCCCTGCTCCTCCGCCGGCTGAGCTGCACTCCTTCACTCCCAACTCTTCTACCACCACCCTCCCCCTGAGCAGTGCTGGTGGGGTGGGAGCTTACAGTCAGTACACATGGATCTCTCTCTGCTACACCTTCCTGCTCACCTTTTTCTCTGGCTTCAGCATAGATTCTCCACAGACCACTGTTCCTTCAGGAAATATCCACCTATTCCAAGAAAAGGTCCTCCACAGGCTGCAGCAGGGCTTTCTGCTCAGGCAGCATGGAGCTCCTACTCCTTTCCCCTTCTCTGACCTTAGGGTGCCCTCCTCTCTCTCTTGCTTTGGCCTTTTATGCCTTCACAGAGCATCACCTGCTCTGCTGATGGGCTCAGCTGCATCCTGTGATGGGTCCATTGCAGTCAGCTGTCCCTGGCACAGGACAACCCTGACCTCATCCCACAGAGGCCTCTCCTGCAGCACTCCCCAGCTGTCTACCAAAACCTTGCCACATACACCCAGTACAATACCTGAGGCTCATGCTCATCTACGATCATTGTCTAGTATTGCTATTCTAAACTGACAAAGCTGGAGTTACAGTTATATCAGTCTTTGTTATCAGCTTGTCAGTTACTTAATAAATATGTTCCAACATCTCTGTGGGAGTTTTAGCCATTTAGATGGTAATTCGTGTTTCGCAGGTGCCAAATATAATCATCTGAAGTATTACTGGTGATAAATTTGAGCAGTTTTCATGGCCGTACATTTGTGTGTAGTTTTATCATGTAGGAAGTATCCGAATTTAAACTAACATCTCAAATCTATGTGGGCCATCTTCCTCTTGAAACTTCTTAATGCTGCTGCACTTCAGGTATGTGACAGCATTAGAAAGCAAGAAATAGCACACTGGTAGACTGGTCATGTCTGTTACCACCAGCAATTATGGTTATCAGAACAGCGACCCAGTTTTCACCCCTACCTGTCACCACAGTTCATTACGGTACTCAGAACGGAAGCACAGGGGAAACGTTGGAGAACTCTTTGGCTGTTAAACTGTGCTTTACCTATTAAAACAGTTTCTTTTCACCCATGGTTTGTGGGTGGTTAGGGCCATCTCCAAGTGCACTAGAATAAATATTCTCCATGTTTTCCTGTCCCAGCTGTTTAATGTATCCAACAGAATATCTATGCCATAAGGATCTTTGGATACACCAGTACATGGGAAAGCTCTTCCTTAAAAAAAAAAAAAAAAAAAAGCCTTACGTGGATCATATGACAGAAAATTACGTGTCTCAATTCCAATTAGGTAAGAGATCACTTCTGAGTAGTCTAAGCTATGACTGGGTATTTTTATCCTCATCTGCTTGTGAAGCATCCTCTGATCTTGGTGGTGAAGTCGAAAAGATTTTAAAACTTTTTTCCCTATAAACTTCAGATATTCAGGATGTTTTTCCACAGACTGTCAGTCAGTTGCAAATTACTTTACAGTTGTCTATCTACACTTCCAGATTGGCCTTCAGGGAGGGAATAGAGACAAAGTGAGAAGATGGCATTAATGAAACCTAGACAAGCTTTTCCACATTTTGTATTAGAGGCTTAATCTACCCAGTGTCTGCCAGATCTTTTCCCCAAGTGCATGCTTACGATGAAAGCTTTTCCATCCACTGTGCTTTAGACTAGGTGCTGTAAGTCTGTGAAAAGGAACAATAATTTTGGCTGATTTTTAGAATTCATTTTAGTGCGCCTGTTTATAATTTTGTATAAAGAGTGACACCATTTCAACACTTTCTATAACTTTGAAGTGTTCTTTGCAGAACATAATCACAAGTTACTTTTTTGGTTTCTGAGCATTCGTTAAACACAACACCACACTCCTAGTGATTTACAGGTGATGAAGGAAAAGATAAAAAATTTATTTGAAAATATAATGAAGTGTGTTTGAAACAAATCATAGATACGCAATATTACGCTATTAAAAAAACCTCCACCACTCCCAAATCTTGCAAACTAGGACACCTGGGAGAAGCGTGCAGCATCATCCCCCCTACCCCAGACTTTCAATGTATTTGATACATCTGTCCCTGTCTCTGCCAGTGAGTGCGCACTACTCTCCCACAAGTCTAGATTCCTGATGTTTTTATTTCAGAAGAGATCATAAAATGCTAGTACAGATAACATTTCATCTTTCATGGATTTTCTTTTTCGTTTTTGTAATCAGAAATAGGTGAAGGTTAATTGGATTTAATGCAGTGTTATTTTATTTTTAACCAGAGCACAGTGATTGCCAACTGGCACAGTGTGCGTAACCCAACTTTTACATACTTCTCTCCTGCTCAGTAAGTAATGAGATTTCTAGAACAGCGGAATTTGCTGCAAAGACATGGGGCTGGGACTCATGAGACTTGAAATTTATTCCTCACTCTACCGCTGACCTGCTCTGTGACTTCTATAAAAATCACTTCAACTCTTTCCTTTTCATTGCCATCCTTTGCTGTGTCTTCTTTTATAGGTAGTGACCTCCTCAGGCAGTAAAGCAACTTTATAATTGGAAGTTGGGCTTTTTAACCTCCTCAGTGTAAACACTGTCACGCTCCCTCTATAACAATCTCTACATAATTCAGTCCTACTAAAAGTATGAACCATAAGTAGTATAATACAATATAAATGGCTTCACCTTTATATCAACAGCAAAATTTGTGGCAACAAACTAACACTTACTATGAAATTATGGTTATGAAGTGGCTTATCGTAAAGGAAGTTTGATGGAGGTGTTCCAGTTGTCGAGTCAACACCTAGCATTCAACCTTACCACTAACTGGCATCCTTCAGGAATTCTCAGTGCAGGAAACAAGGAATTAACAGGCAGAGTGAAATAACAAACCAGTCCTTCGTTTCCAAATATGCAATCTTGTCCAGGAAGGACCAATCTGCTCTGCCTCTTACGCAGGCATGTGCCCCTCCTTTTTTTTATTTCCTTTTTTTTGAAGGGAGGAAGACCCTCAGACCCACAGCTTTCCTAGATAATGACTTGATAAAAGAAAATGTAGTTTTCTATTAAAGGTTTAGTAATATCTGCTGTGACAAAATAGCTCTGCATTGATGATAATTAGAGCCCTCACTTTGCCTTTCCTTTTCTTAACAATGATTGTTAAAAAAACTTAGTTGTCCTCTAAGCCAGAAAAAGTAGAAAAAGCAGAGAATGACAGTAAGAGAGAGAGATGTGAAGTGATGAATTGCGTTCAGCACCAAAAATATGTAGGGAGAAGAGTAAGAATGGCTGTTAAAGAAATCATATCATGAAAGATAAGAAATCTCACAGAACATCAGTCATTCTTTTTCTGCATGTTTGCTGGCACAGTAAAGGCAATAAAACAAAACATATGCTTTCCTTTGTGTAGCACACAAAGGCAGGATCTAAGGAAAAATAACAGTAGAGCACTAGATGGTAGTCAGCTAAAATAAAATAGATTCCAGCACTGCAATTTGCAGCATCCTGCAGTGTTTGCAGAAGTTTTTTCTCAAGCATTACTAATGTTAGAACTTGAGACAGCCTCCTTGAGTCTTTGCGGAACATGTTGTGTTAATTCCTACAGTGCTAAAATGATGTTTTGGCCTGACAACAGTACCCAAAACTCCCAGGAAGGCTGTGTTTAAAACATAAAAAAGCTACAAGCAATTCTTTCTAAATTGCTCTCCCCTGTTTTGAGATATACTGCGCTTTCAGCCATTGCCACGTAACATTCACTCTAGTGTGCGCGTAAGAAATGCAAAATCTTGAACTCTAGTCAGCAGTCTACTTCTACAGTAGATTAAAGCAAATGAGCACTGCAAAATGAATCTCTAACCTGTGACATGGTTCCCCAGCTTCATCCTATAGTTTCCCCTTTCTACACAGACAGACCATTTGTTTAAATAAATAATAATAAAACTGATCATCATCTCAGCATACAGTAACGTTTACATGGTGGAATCCAATCTCTTTCCCAGGATGGTCGGCCGCCATCTAGGTGGCAACAAGAGTTTGTCACAAGAATCCTCGCAGAAGCATTTTCAGATAGATCAGGTGAGACTTCCCAAGCCACTGTTCTGCAAAGCAGGGCTTCTTCACACCTAACAGCTACTTGGGAAGGCAAATGCCCTAACTCTGAATGTCCCCGCTTCCTCCTCCTTACCCTGAGCTTTTACTACTGAGCATGATGTCATATGGCACTGGACGGCCTTTGGTCAGTTGGAGTCAGCTGTCTTGTCTGTGTCCCCTTCCCAGCTTCTTGTGCACCCCAGCCTTGATAGCCTTTACAAGTCTGAGATTTAAAATAAAGGTCTTGATAATATTAATTTTAAATAATTTGGTCTAAGCCTGAGATTTAAAATTTTCTCCTTTAAGCAATCTTGTTCAGATTTTAAAGAGAAGCAGACCACTGTACAGGAGTTAGTTCCACAGCTGTGGGTGGGATTGATCAGTGTCTACAACTATGACCAAAACTTGAAACTACCCACATTCTTGATATTTTGAATCTGAGGTTGTCAGAAGGACAAAGCATAGACCCTATTAATTTCCATCCTATAGTCCATCTCTATAGTCTCTCTTATTCTTTGATGTGTAAATCTTGAGGTGCATCCAGAATGAGTACTTATCTGTGAAAAAATGGCAGTTAGTTCTGCAAGAAAGCAATTAGTTGCATAAAATTCAGGAAAAGGAACAAGCTCTTCTGTCTTAAAGGTAAGAATATCCTCCTTCCAGAAGGATGTTCAAGAATACTGAGAAATACTTAACAACAAAGGGAATATTTATTGAAAAAATACAGCAGTGGTCCTCAATGCACTCAATTTTTGGTCTAGAGGGTTAAAAAAACAAAAAACAAAAAACCCCACCAAACAGGAAAACAAAACTTTTAAAGTGTTAGGTCTGGAAAAAATGGAAATGAGCTGGAATTTGTATTCTGAAGAAGAACTAAAATAGAGCAAGAGAAGAAAACAGCTGCTTCAGGAATACAAATGCTAAATTTATTAATGCAAGAGAGGACAGTATGATTAAGTTGTTTAATGTACTGTGTAAAGCACCAGAACAGTTGGCTTAATGTATTTAACCAGGACGGCTAAAAAAGCCATGAGTCCAGGCTGGAGTAAGTTCCTAAGTGGGTTATGTCCCCAGACTTTGACTGAGATTGTTTTCAATTTTTTATTTTATTTTTTTTCCCCCTTGTACTCAATCCTGGCAAAACTATATTGCAATGCAGAACTACCTCAGTGACAAAAATGCTAGTTCCCAGCAATGCTGAGTTCTCGTTGACTGTATCATACCCTATGTATCCTGGACATTCAGCTGCACAGTCCAAGCCAGGTCAATGAGGCTTGTTCATCCCAACAGGTACTGGAGCATTTAATTATTTTGCTGTACTCTTATACAGCGAATCTCAGCTACAGCTCCTTCGAAAAGCAAAGTAGAGCAGAAGATACTAAAACCTTCCATAGAAGAGAATATAGGTTTTATTCTAGGAGAAAAAAAATAATTAAGGAATTAACGTCATCCATGAAGTCCAATAATAAAGACATACAGGATGTGGGGAGATACCCATATGCCTTCCATCAAATTTTACAGCACTTCCTCCTCTTAATTTTTTCCCCTCAGCATGTTCTGAATCTGGTTTCTCTAATCATCCTCAGAGCAACACAAAAGTTCGCAATATTGTCTGTTATTTATATATATTATCGGCTACTTACCCTCAAACAAGCTGCAGTGGGTAAAAGAAGAAGGGGTGTCTCTGCTATTCTGATTCTCTAGACAGACTTTGCAAGACTAACCATGGCAGGGGGCTGGGCAGAATTAGCACCGGCCAATTAATAGTAAAAGGCCACTGAAGCCTTTTAACCATATAAACATATGTACGTATATACACATGGACGCACACAACATGTAGGGGGAGAAACACCTAGCAGCACTGTGTCAGAAAGAAAACCAGATGAACTTTAACACCTACACAGGAACAATTTCTGTTCCCACAGCCACAACACATTCATACAATCAATAAGAGTTGAATTTGGATCACTGAGTATTGAAAGTGATCCATGTATGCCTTAAGGAATATATCACTGAGGAACGGTAGACTGCTTGTGACATAAGCCAATAACTGGTCCTCTCAAGAGAAAACGCTGTAGAGAACAAATGTCATTTCTCTGCAGGGAGCAAATGAGCAAAAGTCTGCTCACTGGGGCACTTTCTTCCACACTGAAGAATTTAGTTCACTGGAAACACTGTCTTCCTCTGCATTACATGTGCTTCAGTGAAAATAGGAGAGTCTTACTACTTCTGCCTTAAGGATGGAATAACCTTAAAGTTATTCCAAATGGAGTTATGCCTTCAAAGACTTCATAAAAAGCCTTAAGACTCAAACGTGACAACAGACAGCATCATTGACGGAGAACGGATGTATAAAACACTCCACAGTGAAGTGCCGAGCTTGCAGCCGGTAAACAAATCCAACCTTTTTCCCCATAGTCACACAATGTGCTACAAAACCAAAAAGATTCATGGGAATGTTTTTTAACTGTAGTTATGGTAGTTCTTGGCTCCTTCCATCCTCAGTAGAGGTTAACCAACACAGAGTACCATCCTCTTTATATAGACTATAGACAAAAATCTAAAATTAAAACCAACTTTTGTGACTATTGGTACACATGCTGAAATAATCAGTTTTATTCTGTGCTTACAACGATTACCCCCAAACATAAAAGAAATTTCTGGACATGTTATCAGTTACACACTGCTTGCCAGTCTCAGCTATTTACTGTGCTAAATTATACGGCTTAAGTACAAGACCAAAAGTTGCCCGAAATCAGGGAATTTATAAATTGGTAAAGCAGAAGGGGTGGGAGGGATAAGCTAACACCATTGGAAGCAATGGATACCCTTCTTCAAATCGGTAATGCAAGGTGTGATTCAACAGGTAAATACAATTTAGTTGGTCTCACTGTAATGGCTTGTGTTTGTAGGATAAGATTTCTAATTTCTAAAAGTATAATAAGTTTAAAAAAAGCATTTTATATAATTTATTTGGATTGTAAATGGAATAATTTGTTTTTATACCATTTCCTGTTTTTTCTTACAACTAGTTATCTGAAGATTTAAATTTAAAAGTTAATCTTCTAAAAATAATATTAATTAATGTAGTTTTCCTTGTATTCTATTACCTTCTGTCCTTTTAGTTCCAGGTTTTCCGTGGTAATGGCCTACAGCTCTACTGCAGCTTCCTAGCGGAGAAACAAATTCGTGCCAGCTTGCTGAATAACCTCAGTAATGTTCAGTCACTCAGAACTTCTCCATCTGTGTGTCCATCCATCCAAAGAACCAGATGCTCCGAAAAACGCCTTATCCACCTTGCCTGATGTATCAATATCTGAAATATGTCGCTACCATAACTGCCGTTTCCAGCCCTACAAGCAAAGGCAACAACTGACCTACCTGGAGCCCTCAGATGTTTACTTGCTCAGGTACAAGTGTTTTCTTTACAAGTCAACTCTTTCTGCTGCCAGAGTTAAAGGGAAACCTGCAAATGGTTTTGATGTGATTTTTTTTTTTTTTAACCCCCACAGAAAATGAAATCACTAACTGGAAGCATTATAACAAAAACTAATAGAAAGCAACCATTTCACCAAGGAAGAAGAAAAGTTCAGAGAATACACAGATTTCATCAGAACAAAAAGCTAAGGTTTCTATGCATAATTACAGCTCTAATATTTCCATTGGTTTTCCACTGATAGGCATTTAGACAACTCAATTATTTTATTATTGAAATTAGATAATGAGACAATTACATAAACTTCCTTTCTAAACACGTACATATTCCACTGACACGTTGCAAAATATTTTTGCCAAGAACTTGATGATGAAATGTGAACTTGCTTCAACAGATATGAAGAAGTGTCCTTGATTCTTTGTTATGCATCCGTGCAGCTCTCTCTCAAGTTCAACACAAAGATTAACACATAGGATCGGAATCAGCAGCTAATCATGTTCCAAAATATTTGGCCGATAACCTGAAATTTCTTCTGAAAAATATCTTAGAAGAAAGTTTCTTCATGTAAAAAAGAAAATGTGTGCATGATATATAACAACTTTTGTAAGAAACTTAATTAAGTTTGATTATCATAAATCATTGCAACTTTTCTCTCTTATAGCCCCCTGAGTGAAGAATTACTTCTCCTTAGAAGCTTCGTCAAAAATATTCATTAAGCCACATTCTTAGAAACAAAAGAAACATGTATTTGAATCTCAAGGCTCTGTTAAAGTACAAAGTGAGCAGGCAAAAAGTACTTCTGATTTACATCCAGACGACAGATACTCCCAACCATATTACAGCTCAGAGCAGCGCAAGGGAGATGTTCGTTATATAATGTGGTAAAAGGAGTCCAGTGATTAATCCTGCAGCGTTAAGCATCCTCAGTCATACTTAACGCCAGAGGATGAAGAATGCTGGAGAATCAGTTTAAAAGTCACTATCACTGAAGAGTGAAAAGTTACAGAAACTCAGTATTTTTTTAATCAAGGAAATTTGTTGGAAATGCTGTACTTATACTTCCATTGAAGTGCTTTATTATGCACAGCAAATCGATTTTTTACAGAAAAATAGTAATAATATAGTGACAAGTCACATAAGCCAATGAACTGCGTTAACAAAGAATGCTTGGAAATGGTGCCTACGCACTTTAGTAGCTTAATTTCTAGTTTTTAAGATAAACATTCCATCACTTAAGCATCAAAGCTTCTGCCTTGGGCAACTGTTCACTGCTGGAACATCTGTGGAAGCTGAAGTTACTGCCTCCCAACTGTTTGTTACCATCAAGCTTTTGCCAGAAATTGCCAGCCCCATGGAACGTGATGTTGCTCAGCCAGCAGAATGCACAAAACGAGGATTCCCTCATCTGTTTCAGTATAAAGTTAGCGAAGTTAACTGAAATCCAACTGTTCATGCATTTCGGTGAAGCAAAAGAAACAACAGAATTTCTTCTAAAGACAAGATGTTCAGTGTTCAATGTTACGTACATTTTTGCAGAATGGTAAGAATCCAATGTAGAGGATTAAAAGGATTTTTAAACTCATCTCAGTGTTTGTCTGAAACAGCTTTAAAGCGTTCATATGGTCAAACTTCAAATGATTTGCTTCATTAGAGGCCAAGTTAGATCTTTGTTGCTAGGTATCTACAGCTGCTGCAGCGACAATCAGCAGCACAACTCTACAAGACTGCTATGGCAGCAAAAAAAAGCATTGAGAGGCATGGCCATGACACTACACAGCGCTGTCGTGCAGATATTCGCTATGCTTTTATGCTGTGTCGATATAAATAGGTACCAGAAACCTAATGAAAACATTCAAGCAGGAAATTTGCAATTCTGTCAGGAGCTTATCTGATGTCTTCACTTGACCCTTCCTCAAAGTTCTCATCTAGAAATTACAGCGGCAGTGGTTTGTATGCGGAATGGGGGAGGAATCTGGAACCGAACGCTCCAGACTGGATTCTCTTGGTCTGCTAAAAGGATTTGTCCCAATGCAAAGGAGACATGTAAAGAAGGACGTGAAGGAATTATAACCGCTGATTACGTATGGCTGGCACGTTAATTTTGTCACACACATCACACTGATGGGACAAATTGACTAAAAAGCTTTGCCAGCAGTATCACTTGGGCAAAACTGAGCTGTCAGGAACAGGCAAGAGGCAGAGCAGTACTATGCTCAGTCCTCGCCCTCTGGACGTCTTTGGGCCAGGAGCGTAAGTTTTGTCCCTAGCAACAGTCACCTGCTTGGGGTTTAGATGGTTTTTTTTGCATCATGAAATTGTACCCTCTTTCTGACATAGCAGTAATCCCCAGTTAGTGTCTGAACTGCAGGAATACAGCCTTAAAATCATGAGAAGTGAAAAAATTCCTATTCAGATAATATCCTTGATAAAGCAGCAGTGTGCCCTGTGTGTCGATTAGGCCTAGGGAGAGGCGGTTTTCTGTGTAAGGAAGAACTACTGGTTTTAGTCTTACAGGTGGATTCGTTTGTAAATGCTGACCCTGACATACAATCTTCAATAAAAGCTGTGCTTTTCTATCTAATTTCCATCTTTCAGCTGAGACATTAGCATTCCGTATTCAATGTTCTTCTCTCTCAAGCATTACTTCAGATTAATTGGCACTGTATAAAATAAGATGCTGGGTGCACAATGGTAACCATGGTAGCCTTCATACTATCTTCACAACGCATATGTAATTCAGTCCTCAGGAAAACATAATTAGTATGTAGCATAATATATTCTCTCTAAACACATCACCAAGGTAAGAAATACACACCATCAAAGCAAACGATGCCTACAGCCTCCACTGAGCTGGGCTACCGTTACCGAGCAGCTACATTACAAATGAATATAACTGTTAAGTAGTTTTGCTGCAGCATCCCCAACTTGCATAACGCTGCTTTAACGGCATGTCTTGGCTTTATGGACAAAAGGTGGCAATGTTCTACTTACTATCAGCTGGCCTTAAGCAGTCAGTAGAGCTCTGCTCAGGCAGGAATAGTGAAATCTCCTTCCAGGCAAGCCAGAAAGCTATGCATCATTAACGACTGTGCTTACTAGGTCCCAATCCTTCGGTGATGACACCTTCAGTTAAAGTCACACAAATATTAAAATACCATTCAAGCTGTAATCCAATGAGCTGTGTGAAAGTGCATTCATGTCTACCTTCTTACAAGGAAAATTAAAAGGCATATGGCAGCTTAAAAACAAAGCGTGTTCCCTGTTTCCACGCAGAATCAGGCCAGACTCAGGACACTCCCAGCGTGTTTATACAGGACAATTACTGCTATGCAGAGAGTGAAAAGTTTCACTGGTCTGGCTGCGCAGAAGGTGCCACCCAGACACTCGAAATTTTTACAGCAGCTTATTTCAAGAATTGTAACTCCTCTGAGGTGACCTTCACAATTCATTTGTGAATACTGAAGTCATCCGCAACATCTGCCAATGATGCCTCAACACCACACCCACACAGACTGCCAGTGCACAACAGCATGCAGCTGTTTGTGTATCAACAACCACCGCACTACTTATTTTAATGGAGCAAGTTCCATGGAATAGTCACGTGTCGGAATAAACTGCTACCCCAGTGCTGGGCCCACTCCTGAGATTACCAAACACTGGATGCCCCACACCCAAATTCAGACATTATTTCCATAAGACGCTAAAGGAGAAAGCTAAGTGACAAAAGAAAATATGGTTTTCCTGGTGTTTCATAGAAAGATGTTTTTCAGTATGAGCAGGAAAATGAGAACTCTAACGTTATTGTGTATAACTGTGTGTGGTGCTTCGGATGACTGACTGCTTACTGTGGAGTAAAAGCAAAGGCTACCAAAGAAGGAAAGCCAGGAGAGCACCGAACACAGTCTATATAAAGGAGCATCCTTACAAATACACTGAAGTAATTGTTGGTTTTCTAACATAAAAGATGGTGCTCTCTGAGGCCAAATTTGGCATCACGATCATTTGGCTGAGGCTAGGGAGAAGGAGTTACAGTAAGACATCTAGAGAAATACATGTTCAAATGCTGCCGGCTAGTATCTGTTAAATTACCGTTAGCTACAAAAAGCAAAATGAGAACTGCTTCCCCACAGAACAGGAGGAACGAGAGAAAGGAGATGTCCAAACTTGTACTGAATAGTCAGTACATAACAAACATGAAAATCATTTAATTCCTCATGTGAAGACAAGCCAATTTAATCTACTGATGCCCCAGAAATGCTGCTTTCATTAATGTGGGACATCTGTGTGTCAGGTGAAACGTGGAAATCTACTACACCTCTGGCAAAAATTTCAGAGAACTTGTTTTGGGTCCTAAATCAACTTACCAAATACAATATGAAATAATTTCCTGGCAGTTGATCCATCTTGGCCTGGAATCCTTAGCAATTTTCATGTTTACAAGGTTTATCTTCATTCTACTCCCTCTGCATGTACATGAGTGGAAATACTTTCCAACTCCTAACAAAAAACTTTGAAACTACTACATTTTTTTGATTGACCTTTCTCTCACACCAACAACATGCTATGGACACTGTTCTCTTGGCAAATCCTTGCGACGAGGTAGTGCTGCTATCAGAACAGAATGAACTCACCGTGACGTCTCCACTCAGACATCGCCATACCAGGTGACACCCTCCTGTCCCAGTCTGCAAGGATAACAGACACCGATCTCCATTTTGGGTATTTATGGCAAAAGGTAGCGTTGTGGTCATAAAATTCAAGCCACATACATGCTGACAATCCATGTGCATCTGATGCCACACATTTTGACTTTTAGCTATGTGGGGGAATGGAAGGAAACTGCATTTCTTTCAAGTGACAGCGCTATAAAACTATTTTTTTCAGGTAAAAATGGGATTTCAATTACATAGAATAACAAGCAAATGCCCTCTGTTAATACTGTGATGCTTAGGTAGACATATCACATTTTCCATTTACGGCCATTGTAAAATTTGTTTGACAAAGAAGTGGAGAAAACTGGTAAAGTAGTAGCATTTTATGTGGGAAAGCCTGCTAGTTCAGGAAAAGCTATTTGTCTTCATGTAGGTGATGACAATTATTTCATGCATTTACATTAGGTTATCTATCATCAACTAAATGTTATATGACAAACTTTACATTTTTCTTAAGATATAGTATTTTATTACAAGTTTTGTCATCTAGTCTCAGTCTTGTCATCAATTCTAAAAAACACTCTTAAAGTCTTTCTAATAATTCACTAGACGTGGATCCATTCACTTATGGCCAGCTCTCCTGGGACACTGGAAAAATGTGAATTAGTGACCACAAACAGAAACAAACCAAAGCAATTCCTTCACCTTTACGTAACAGAATTTGGGAGTGGAAAGATCACAAATACTCTATGCCGCCCATTATATGTTCAGTTTCTATCATATAAGCTCACACAAAATCATACAAAAATGCCCAGGCAATACTACCTGTGGCTGCAAAACATTTTGAACCAACCCTACTAAAAAATGGATTACTGAGTCCTCAGAATTAGAGCTTTTATAACCCATCACAGGAAAAGTAGATACAGCATGGGCCGGGGGAAACGAGGTACTGCATCATGCGAATGGTCATTAGGTAAAGTCAGCTGTCCCACCGTGGCTAGTGCTAATGTCTGTGGGAAATCTTAGGGGCATATAAAGAATAGAAATGCATGTGAAAGTCCTATTATCATCTTAAGAAATATAACTTAAGCATTAACACAGTAAAACATTGGAATATTTTAAATGTCTTTCAACTGCTGAAAACAAATTGTTGTAGTCATTAACTGTTTAACATTAGAGATCCTATTTATTCATTAAGGTTATTTAATGTTTGCAAAGTTATTTGACTATCATTTAATTACTGGAAATTCAAAATGATCATCCTTTTGGGAGTCGTTTTCAGAGAGGCCTTTTTCAGCTACGATTATAGCAAACACCAACACCATGGATGTCTACATATACTGAATAAAATGTATAGTTGTATACACCTTCTAGAAAGCAGTGCTCCTTTCAAAGTCTCTAGGGTTCGGTACCAAATATATATGATTAATTAGAGAAGAATTTCTTAGGTGTTGCAGGAATATCTCAAGAAAATCAATGGCCATAAACATGAATCTGAAAGTAAAGAGACAAAAACCCCCTTCTTGCACTGCAGCTCAGTGAAAAGGTAAAACCACCATCCCCGTTTAAACAAAGGAGGAGCTACAGAAGTCACCACAACCAGAATTTCACACCGGATATGCTCGATAGAAGTTGGTGTGTTTCTTCAACTGTAAAGACCAAGTTTCTGGAACAGTACTGTGAACCACAAGTTACAGGTGCAATTCCAAGGCATAATATAATGCAAGATGCCTACAGATACTAACTCAGAACCAGGCAATGCAGTTAAAATATCATAATGATTTGCAAACCAGCAAGGTTTTATGAACCAATTCAGATCATCGTCAATACTTTTTTTATGTACTACATCTATGTGTTTATACAACAAAAGAAAAATGAAATCAGCGTGACAACAGCATTAGTCTCTTTAATGTCTGCAGCATACTTATGTTAAGACTTCGGCCTTACTACACCTTAAAACTTTCTGAATATTTTGAAAGTGTTTAAGGCACTTATAATGTTGGGAGATATTTTCCTCATTTTTTTTGAGGGGGATCACATTATTATTAGAATTAGATACATATCTTGCAGCAATTCGCCTAATCTGCAAGTACAAATCGAAGCTCATGCTAGCTGCCATACAAACGTCACAGTCAATCCTTGTCCTGGGAGCTGAAACTAAATACAGTTAATGTGCAGCACAGCTACAAGTTCAAGTTCTAAATCTCATATTTAAGATACACTGCAAGCCTTACAGTGATTTATATTCATAGTTCTAGCTACATTCACGGGATGAAACTCATGTGAAGTCTTCCCAGGCAGCTTTCAGTCCAAGACTCTTTCCCTAAGCTCACAATTGTAAAATACTCATTTCACCTTTTTTTGTTAGGCAAGATGCCATCAAAGAAACGTGGGGATAAACAGAATGAAGTATCACGTATAACAGAGTTTCACACAGATGCGTATTCAGGGAGGCAAGTAGTGGCTTACGGTACGTGAAAAGTAAAGTTTCCATTAGAAAAAAGGCCAGGGACAGTAACTGCCCAAGTGACAACGAAAGGCATGATCAAAAAGCCCGCCACTAAGGAGAGCACTTACAAACTCTGAGATCACAGTGTAGAACGTGTAGAATGTCTCTGAGCATTTTCTAATTGCTATCGACAGTATTACCTTAGTAGGCGCTAGTACAGCATATTCTGTGATACAAAGTTATACACCATTACAAGTCCACTTAAGCAAGCTCATTACTTCCATTTTAAAATACGTATATTTAAGGTATGTTGTAAAATTCAGTAATGATTAACTGCGAAGCTGAGAAATAGAGTCGCTCAAGAACCGAGTCTTTAAACAACCTTGGTTTACAAATCCTGTCATTTTTCACTCTAGCTAGGAGCTGTCACTCAGGGGAAGCTGTCATTGTACTGACACACTGCAGCATGAGCTGCGGGGTAATTGCATAAATGAGGAAACAAAATATTCATGTCCCGTTTGAATGAATGGAAAAACTGTAAGGCAAATTTTTGTTTGGTTAACTTAATAACGTAGCTTGTCTTCTGACATATTCCCACGGGAACTGGGAACCCAAAGGTACGTGTTGCATGAAATGACTTTTTTTGGATACTTCCCACGTTATTGCTAATTCAGAAGAGAGATTTTCATATGTAGCTCGCTGTCCTTTAGAGGGCTTTAATCACTTAACATACTTACGGCCAGTCTATATATACGAGTTTCTGGAAACCAGAGAAGGCGATGGATCAGGCACAGCAGTGTGGTACCTAAAAACTGAAACACAACGCTCTCAGTGCAAGAGTCCCTTGTCAGTCTGGAGAAATCCTGAAAAACATCAGAAAGAAGGCGGAAAGCAGCTTATCCCGCTATGCTAAAAGCTACTAGCAAGGGATTATTCTCTCTCTCTCCTTTTTCATTCACAATGGTGTTCTGGGGAACAGATTTATTTTGTACTTATGGTGTCTAATAACAGCTGTTATGCATTTATTTTCCCACTATCCTGACACAGTAATGTTATCCTACTTAACTCTGCAACTCTTTCTGACATAAAAACGCACCCACCATGACATTCTTTAATACTGAAACAAACCGGCAGTGACCTAGGACTTCACGGCTGTTACCGGTGCACACTCCAGCTGATTGAACTCCCCAGTAGCACTAATGGATAGAAATCATTACAACATAATTGCTACCAATAATATAAAACCTATAAAACACAAACCGCCCAATTTTAGTGCCCAGATTGGCAGACACATTACTTTTAGAGACAAGTATTTAAAATAGCCTTGAAGCAGAATTGCTCCGTTGTGGGTTTTTTCGCATTAGTATACCGGTATTTTTCAGACACTCTGATAGCTCCATTTCAGTACAACATTACATCGCCTTTCAGGCTCGCCAGTCTCACTCCCACAGAGCGACCCTTGCCTGCAGCTCAGATTTCCACCACGCTCCCGTTGCTTTGTTCAACTTGCCATTTCGCCCATCGCATACCTCCTCATACAGATCACAAATGATGGGCAGAGACACATGATTTCCTTAAGAGAACTTCTCAGTCAGTATTAAGCTCCACAAAGTACACTAATTTCTAAACAGATTTGTCTGGGGTTTAAGGCAGGGAGACACTAAAATAATAATGACCTTGTCCATGATTCCCATTTCCTTCTAAGAACAAAGAGGACTCATTTAAACAAACTTCTTTACTAGTGACTAGTTCTTTTCAAAGACAGACGCTATGTGTAGCTAGAAATGTTCATTTGCTTGTTGCAAAAGATGTTTAAGCATAGAAACTGTGGAGGCCCCATCCCTGGCAGTGTTCAAGGCCAGGTTGGATGGGGCTTTGGGCAACCTGGGCTGGTGGGGGGTGTCCCTGCTCATGGCAGGGGGTGTCCCTGCTCATGGCAGGGGGTTTGGAACTAGATGGACTCTGAGGTCCTTTCCAACCCAAACCATTCTATGATTCTATAATAAAAAATTAGATGTTTTTATCCATCATTTCTTCTTTTCCCTAAGTACCCTTTAAGATAGAGTCTAAGAAGTCAGAGTCTCACTAGATACACAACTTCAATGTCAAGTTCCCTGAGGTTCTCATCACTTTCCCTTTTATGTCCAAACCATCATGTGTTTGCAGATCAGTGCAGTGAAACTGGGGAACTGGTTTATAGTTTAAGAAAAAAAAAGAAAGAAAAAAAAAGTGGGGGTTTGTGGAAAAAAAAAACAAAGAAAAAGACTACTGTACTGGAAGAAACTAATTTAGGCAGAGTTCATGATGTGGCAACTGAGAGCAGAACACAGGCCTGTGCAGCAGACACACCACCCATCACCACAATGTCACCTCATGTATCATCGGTGAAGTTGTCCCAGGTTCAGGGGGCGCTCCCTCTAGCAACAGAAGTCTTCTCTTGAGTGGATGAATGGAAACAGAAGAAAAAACGCAACTCGGATAAAGTTACAAGCTTTTCATTAATCTGAAATTTAAAAAAAAAAAATAAAAAAAAAATACACCAAACCCAATCAAAGGCACAAGAGAGAAAAATGGAGGAAACCGGAAAGGAATCTAAAGTATCAAAATCTTATTGAGCCAGAAAAGTTGGGCAGGGAAAGGCAGGGACAACGACACACATCCATGAGAAACTGGAGAGGGCAAACAAGCACTAAGGACACAAACCCAAAGCTGATGTGTGTAACGTCTTAGGAAAACCTACCTGTAGAAAGAAGTATGAAAACTACTGAAATACTAAACAACGGCATTTAAAAAATAGAGCAAATACTAATCACAAATGGTTTAGTTGATCCTTTCTAATGGGTGGGGAATAAATTGGATAACTTCTGCAGAGCTTACTTCAGCCACACATTTCTAGGATCTGCAGTTGCTATATCACAAAAAGTGGTACTTCAAAGAAAGTTTACTTGTATCAAAAATTAAAAGCTTATGTCTCTCTTATGTAGGCAAACACCGTAGCAGTTCAGAAGGCATTCAAGTACGTGTCGTCTTAGTCTCGTTACCTATTCTGGAAGTTTTTGTAACATTCAGAAAGATGAAGTAGCAGACGGTATAACAACTTTTCCAGTTTTCTCTCAAAATCCTTCCCAAACAGTAGCTTAATCTCTTTAAACACTTGTCCAACATTCCCTGCATGCACCGACACCATGGAATGTGTTCCAATAGTAGAGAAAAATAAAGCATGGTACGTACTTTATTTTTCATTTCTCTTGAGCTGTAAGTCATACTTGTAAGATAACAATTACTTCAGGAACGATTAACCTATCGTGTTCTTAAGATAGATAGAAAGACGACAAAATTTGAGTTGTTTACTCTGCATTTTCATTGCCAAAATAGAAGGATGGCTTTCTTTTTGCAATTTCATGCTGATTACATTCTGTATGAATAGGAAAATCTTAATCATTGGAACTACCCTAAATATCGCTAAAGACATAAGCCACAGAGGAATATGTCAGCCTTTTCTTTCAATAACAAAATTAAATAGAAAAAAGCAAGGAAATAACCTGGAATAGGCATGTCATAAGTATCTTTCAGAGGACACACTCTTTATACAGTATTTTTGTTCCTCACACAAATTGACTGATAGGCATAAAGTGGGTGAGCAGTGGGAAGCCTAGTCTGATTCCTCTTCCATTTTCTGAGATTATTTTGCTCTTACTGGAACAGCCGAAATGAACATTCAGGGGTTTTTGTTTGCTTCACAAATGAAAGCTTGTATTTCCCTTGACTTTCTCTGCGACAGAGTGTACAATCAAGCTCAAGCTGTGGACAGCGCTTTTTCTTGGTACTGCAATCATTACCAGGAACAATGCTGGCAGCCAGATACAGCAACACAATCCAGTACTGTATCTCCTAAATCCACATACAAATTTGTATTAGATATAATCCAGCAATCTGAAAAAAGACCGTTTGGATGAGTTCCTCATCTACATTTAAAACACAGCAGGAAGAAACCCAAGAAACCGTTTAAAGTAAAAAAGGAACATTCAAATTGGGAACATCTCAACATTGGGAAGATCTACTATGGGTTTTCAAATTCAACAAACATACCAACCTAGAGCCACATTTTTTAAAGAACTACATTTCAGGGTCACAGAAAACTTCTGAAATGCAGTGTAATGAGTAGAGAACAATGCTGAAATCCATACAACTCTGATTTTATGAAGACTGCGCTCAAAAATGAGTTAGGAATTTGGACACTGGAGAACCATCTTTCTGTCAACTGTGGTTCTATATAATTTCTGTACATAGTGCTGAAAACTGCTACATAATGTAAAAATAAAAAGAAAATTTTAATGATCTAAAGTTTTTAATTCACCAGGGTCAGGGGAAACACTCTTCTGTTTGGGGGGGTTGTTTGTTCTGTTTTTATAATTAATGCAGTCAAAGCTCCAGCTGAAATTAAAGATCACCGGTTAACTGAGCTCAGAAGGAAACATATTCAGCTCTAGGCCTGTTTAAGCACTACTGTCTTCTCACTTGCTTCTATTTAAGCATGGAGAATGACTTCTAAATAAAAAAAAAAAAAAAAAGATGGAATTTGAACCCACTTGGGATCCATGAGATCAGAAAACATCCACTATTTCTTAAGTAGAATTGGTCAGAGAACTGAATCAAGGGTAAAGAAGTAGAGGTGAAATACCTAGGTGAAAAATAAGAATACTGATCAAATTTGTAGCATTATTTAACTCACTGGCTCACAGTCACGTTAGGCAAGCAACAGATTTGGTAGGTGGATTGTCAACCACTATTACTTCAAAGAACCCTAGCGAAGCTGACGTACCTGGGTTTACAGAAGCTTTTCATCTCTGAGAACGAAGAATTTTCAGAATTCCTTTAAGTTTCAAAATCGTGAGGAAAGTGATATATTTATAGTGCACGATGACAGGAAACACTGAGATTGAACAGAACCCATTCTCAGTAAAGGGAGGAAGATAAACAAACACAAACCAACAGAACATTACAAAAATTCAAACAACTGCGAACACAAGCTATTAACCATCACATTCAAAATAGATTTTAGTGCAGTCTCTCAGCTCTTCGATACTAATTATTGTTCATTAACTTTCCTGGCAACCGTCACGGTGCAACTTCACCTCCATGTTTTTACTCAGTAAGTTTTATATTGTAACGTCTGTTTTTTTAAACCTGTATAAATGAAACCACAAAGACATTACATTTACCACTGCTAAATACCTGTTCATCTTTTTGGCAGAAAGTATCTACAAAAATAAATCATAATTATTTCGCAAGAAAATCAAGATAACATGCACTCCTTGTTGTCCTAGAGCCTTTCTCCTCTCCACTCTTTCAGAAAACTTAAAATCTGTAAAAAAACAGTGAAATGTGGTAAGGATTAGTTTTAGAAAGAGAGAAACATAAATTCAGGAAGGAAAATCCTCATTCCCACTGTTCTTGAGAAAAAGAACAGAACAGACAACTAGGAACTACACTTGCCTATGAAGCCTCAAAAAAACCCCAAACATTAAGTTGTCAATAAGACAAAATTATTTTAATATAAAAGCAAATACACAATGCTATATAGAAAAAATATGTTGAAATGATCACAAACAGGCACAAAGGAGGTGCTTGTCTCTTCTGTTCACTCCTCTCATTTTAAAATCCATGTCTTATTCTGACAATTTTACAATGCAGTACATCACAGTGTGTCTTCGTATTTGACTTCTGGCACAAAGAGCACCAGCCATGTGGTAAAAATGTCTTGTATGAAAGAAATTATAATTTCAAAATATAATTAAGAAAAATAAAGTGTCAAGAAAAAATTTTCAAACAGTTTGAAAAGGCAGGATGATTACCAAAGTTTTCATTTTTTCCTTTGCCGAATGCTTCATTCCACATCTTTCATTGTGGTTATCTTCGATTTATGTCATAGTCACAGTGAGCAATTTGAACACAAGAAGAGAACACGAAAGGTGCTGAAGGATGATAGAATCATGGAATGGTTTGAGTTGCAAGAGACCTCAAAGCCCATCTCGTTCCAACCCCTCTGCCATGGGCAGGGACAACCCCTGGGTTCAACCCCTGGGACAACAGCCCAAGGTGCCCAAACCCCCATCCAGCCTGGCCTTGAACACTGCCAAGGATCCAGGGGCAGCCACAGTTTCTCTGGGCATCCTGTGCCAGGGCCTCACCACCCTCACAGGGAAGAATTTCTTCCTAACATCTAATCTAAACCTAACCTCTTCCAGTTTAAACGCCTTCCCGCCTTGTCCTGTCACTCCCTGCCCTGGTAACCAGCCCCTCTCGAGCTTTCCTGTAGCCCCTTCAGGGACTGGAAGGCTGCTATAAGGTCTCCCCAGAGCCTTCTCTTCTCCAGTCTGAACAACCTCAATTCTCTCAGCCTGTCTGCATAGGAAAGGTGTTCCAGCCCTCTGATCATCTTCATCTTGAATTCCTGATATGAAAGGTCTGTTTTACAAAGTTGCAGATCCCAAGTTAGTAATAAGCTTTCTCCTCCCTGACAAGTTTACTACCATAAACTAATGATTTATCTGCTATTTTGTCACACAATCTTTTTTCTTACATTTTTATGCAAAATTGGAGTAAAGCATACACGTTCATATTGAGGGTCTGAGTCTTTTAAATAATAGTCTGTGTTATGACTACATTTGAAGATTGCTTTTATACACTAAACTTGTAATTTCTGGTAGTACTTAGAACAGTCATCCAAATCAACAAGACTTAAGGGCACCTGACAGTTGAGATTTCTGGGTTGCTTTGTAACTGACAGCAATTGTACGCTACTTAAAAGTCAATTTAACGTGTACCTAGTGAACAATATTTTTTAAGAAAGTCACTGAACTCATGCTCCATTGGAGACGTAGCCAAGGTATCCATTAGAGGTATTAGAGAGATCAATTTAATGAAGTCCTGTCTAGCTTCTATTGGGAATTTTGTGAATATCAAGTTTTCTTTCACCATCAGCACTAGCAGTTCACAGTAATTACGGCCTCCTCACTCCCCTAGAGACAATGTTTCAGAGTTCAAGCAGTACAAAGGTAACACCTCCTACATGGTGTTAACTTGTAGGAAAGGGAAAGTAGAAAGCTGTTGGAAGTGTAATACTGGGAACGAAATGGGAAATAAATTTTGTCAGCTGATTTTGTTGCAGCCCTTTTCTCCTTTACAATGGAATTGAGGCTAGCAGAAGTCAAAGTTACCAAGGGAGCCCTCCACATATTATAATTTTCAGAGAATTACCACATGCACATACTGTTGATGAGTCATTTTTAGACTTTCTGTAGACATTTGGAGGCGGAGATTTGGCAGAACTTTGATACAGATTTTATCAGGAAGTAATTTTGCTTGGAGAACTTCTTCTCCAGCACTCTAATACCTGTATCGCCAAGACAGATTAAGTAGCACATGGGAAAATCAAGATGGCATTCTGAGGTGGTTTTGCTATACTACTAATGATCCCTGCCCGTCAATTTGCCAGTACAAACAAATGAGAATGTGTTAAAGCACGACCAGATACATAATGACAGAGACAAATGAGACAGAGGCTTCATGAATGTGGTGCTGTCACAGTACAGAATCCAAGTGACGTTCTTACTGTAACAGACACAAAGCACATTTTTCAGTTAAAAGACTGAAAATAGACAGAAAAGGCAACAGTTACATACAATATGCAGTTAAAGGATTACTGAGGAACATTGATTAAAACATTTTACCCTAGTTATTATGCATACACTATCCAGAATTCATAGATATTTGAGATGTCAGACTAATTTTACCATAATGATCTTCTTAAAGGTGGCTGTTAATTGAGAAATATAATGCTTACCAGTACTGTGGGGGCTGAAGCTACACAACGAAAAACCAAGCAATTGAGATTTTTCAATACTGAGCTAACTTCAGAGAAAAGAAAGCTTGCATATTTAGCAGGAAGCCATCAAAATTCAAAATAGAAGCCAGTTTGAAATAAATGATGTCTTATTTTAGTGAGCAAATTTTGTTTAATTGCACTTCTGAATGCAATTCAGCTTTTAATGGAAGATAAAGTTTTCAGTGAGCAATGCAGAATAAAAAGCATAGCACAATCACAGCACAATAAAGAACATTCCCACTGTACACATACTCAATCTAGAGCATTATGATTCAAAGATATCAGCTATCCTTACTAAATCAGGGGAATGTTTTGACAGGAAATCCAAGCTGAATGCTTCTCTGAAGGACATTCAAATCTTCCTATAATACTTAAACTCAATTTACCATGATGCTATTCCCATTCCATGCTTATAAATGGAAATCAAACAGCTATTTTAATTATTACAATAATAAAACATATTTTGGAGAGCTGGGCCCCTTCGGAGTGGTATTTTTACCAGCATTAACAAATTCAGCCAGAGAAACTCAATCCTTTCAGCTCTATAGATGGCCACAGAGAGGAAAATCAGAAGTTTCCATGCCTCTGTATGGGAAAGCTCTGTCTGGCTGCCATACTTCCCCAGCTCTCTCCCTGCTAAGAAACAATTGGTCTGTCAGAGCTTCAAGATGATCTGATTAAACAATCCCAGGGCAAGGATTACAGCCCAGTATCTCCAGTCCACTTACTTGAGCAACATTTCTCTCCCCTCTTTCATGTGAGTTATTTATCATGTTCTATTCTTTTGTTTGTTTGTTTTGAAGTTTGCTGTCTTCCCTCATTAAAGACATTTGCATTCCTAGGGAAACGTGCATCTGATTTACATATTTGTTAAATCCCGAAATATAAACAGTCTTGAGTATTAGTAAACTGACAGAACATCATGATGTAAATAATGCAAAAGAGCCTCATAACAATTTCAACACATATCTCTCAGGGTAATTTGTACAAGTGCTCTGTGCTGTGGCATTATGAAGAAAATTATTTTGATGCAAGCCAAAAAGAGACAGAGTTACAAATAAAACCACGTTAACTTATAATTTTGTCCAGCTTACCACAGAGGAAAGAATTAAATGGGTGAGGGGAAAACAAAGGAAAAGTCAAATGAGAAATGTAAAGAAAGATTTAAAATTGCCATTGCCTCATGAGTACTGCTGTGCTACTGCCAGATTTGTGGAGATGCCTCTTGACGGCATAACAGTCTAACCACAAGCAATCCCACTGAGTCACAACATTTTGGAGCTCTGAGGGTACACTTGAATCCATCTAAGACTGTCTTTGAACTCTGTAGAGTTTTGTGCAGTTGCCATCTAATTCTCCTGTCAATAGAGAAGAACATGCTAAACATTGAAAGGAGTGTTTCACAACTTCGCAGCCCTTCTTGCCATCAGCTGTGCTGCACAGAGCATTAGACTTCCACAAAGACTAGAAACAGCCTTTTTGTGGTGATTTTAAGTTGTAGTTGTCATGGCACGAGTTCAAATAAGCTTCAGTTATTTTATTATCTCTTCTATTATGTAAGCTACTCAGAAACTAAGAAGTGCCCTCAAACTGAAAGTCAGCAATACTTAGTTTTAAAGAGAGAATTATCTGTGGCATCCACTGCCCTTATATCTTTCCTTGTTACATATGTACTCCTGTTTCTGAAATGTTTTCATATCATGGAAGTCGAATCAGACCTTGATTTCAAGAGGTCTGCCTCTCAGCCCTCCTCGCAAATGCCATGCAGCTTTAGAGACGACTCTTCACAAAGAGACAAATAGTTTTCCCTTCTTTTTCTCCCCTCTCCTGCTGTTTTCATCTGAATACAGGAAGAGCACTACTGAAGCACAGCACTACCAAACATTTATTTGTAGATCAATAAGCCGCTGAGAAACATTTCATGTTTCAATAACATGTCTGCCATTTCTGATGTGTCAAATGTTCTCACAGGATAAAGGGCAGAAAGTTCACTTTCTTTTTCCCCAAAACTGAAGATTTCAGCCCCTCTCCATGGGCGAGATGGAAACCACACACAGAGCAGTACTGCTGCTGCTCAACGCAAACACCAGCGAAGAAGATGGCCCAGGGCCCTGTGGTACAAGGTTGGACTTGTGTTCAACAAATGCAGGAAACTACTACTGCTACGCTACTGGTTTCAGGAACACTTAGAGCCTGTGTCCGTCCATGGTAATAGTGGGTAATTACTGTAGGAAATAAAAGCATTAGCTTGGACGTGAGTCATGAATGGAAATATTTTTCCCCTCCAAAACTTAGAAAATTAATATGCAGCCAACAACACTACCTGACCTTGAGAGGCTGAACCTGCGTAAGTCATGTTCCAGAGTCCCTGTTTTGAAACCTTCCTCCTACCTCAGCTGTACTTTTGCTGAAAAAAGAAAGGGGTGTTAAATAAAGTCAACTCTATATACTCTTACAAAACAAAAAGCATGCTTACTTTTTCCTAAAGCACTAAACATTTTAACTTTATGTAGTATCTATTGATACAAAGAAGTATGCAATCATTACTGCTAATTATAGAACTCTGCAAAAAATTCTTTGTTTTATATTTACTACCCCTGCAAAAATAGGAGTCATTTTCAAGTCAGATACTGGTACAAACATACTGATAATATATTTATAAATGCCACAAACCAATTCTGGCTTTGAATTAAGATCGCAGATTCAGTATTCTGGATAAAATGTGTATAGTGAGCAATAGAGCACGGCTGCTCAGAAGATTAATCAAAAATAGAAGCCAAATTAAGAAAAAAAAAGCAAAGAGAAAAGTAGATGAGGGTTAAAAGTTCCGTTTGTCATCTATTCCTTCCTCCAAAATCTTTACATCAAGTTAAATATGAAATGTGACAGATGAAACAACCCCAAAATACCCAGGATTTACTATTTCTTACATTGCTACTGATACAACAGAGTACAGCACTTTCAAGCCTTTGCTCATGACTTCTTTACCCTCCTCTGATTTGAACAGCAGGCCAACTTCTTTTTTCTTTTGGGGTTTTTTTGGTTGTTTGGTTTTTTACTCTCAAGGGGATACTGGGAGTCAGAATATTATGTAATTTTCCCAAGTAGGAAGATTTCCATAACAAAGGCAGACAGCTTGGCCCAGTGCTACGTTAAATACAAAACCAAAGCTGGGAAATGCCAGGGTTGGTGCACTCAATTTGCTCAGTCTGCTGCGAGGTGAGAGTGGCACCAGCGAAGGAGCCCAGGAGCCCACAAAAGAGCAGAGGTTTATGGTGGCAGGTGTGGCTGTAACAAGCTGCCTGGGATTCAACGGGCTACAGACTGCTAATGGAAACAGTAGAAGTCCAGGGCAAACAAAGGAACATCTTTGCCTTAGAACAAATCTTGAGAAATGCTGCTGAGGAACGCAAAGTATGGACAATATCTTCTCATCAGGAAATCATGCAGTATCAAGCCAAATTATATTTAGAAATAACAGTGAAACAACATTGTAATGCTAGCTCGGCATACACCTCCTCTCCGGTACTATGCAGCAGGGCTACTAAATTTTCCAGACTTTCATTACTTTATCTTCAAAACTACTGTCTATGTCAAAGCTCCCATGCCAAGGTTAATTAATTACTTATGTCTGATCTAATTGTGACTAAGGATTTTTGGAATGGGGTTAATTATACAAGAAGCCGTTCTCTTGCGCTTCCAACCTTGTGACTTGCCCAGACACCAAATCTAAATTTCAAATGATCAAACATAACCTGGATACATGCAAAGTTGAAAGAAATAGCCAATTTGTCATTGTCAGTCTTCATCACTTTGCTTTTCTAGAAAAAAAAAAAGATAATCCCACCACTTAAATAATATTTATGGTACTTGATGCACACAGGAAGTACAAACAGCCTACAGCTGCAAGCAAATCCATCTCTTTGGATGCCATTTGCTTCATGGAACTAGTTCACTATTACATTCCTATAATGAATAATTTCCACGTTGAGAGTTTATAATCTATAAGAATACACTTAACCTCCATGTTCCTATTTAAGTTACTAACCACTACCTCAGCTTGTGTAAACACATGCAGCTAAGATTTTATCTCCAAGCCTTCCTTCTCTATGCTCAAGTGTTTTTTGCTTTCCAGCAGAATTCCACTGTTTCTAGGTTTGCTCACTGTTTTATAAAGACAAGGGGTATTTATAAGGTGGATTTAGGGAGCTCGCAGTCAGGTGGATTTCTGCTCGTGGGTAAGCTGAACATATTTTCTCAGTATAGTGTCTATATAGTTGATTGCTGCAGACAAATAGCAACAGAAAAGTAATAGCACTAGGAGGCATATGAGCAACCCAGAGAATTTCTATTAAATGTCTATTTAATGGGGACGGATTGTCCCCTGTGAAGTTTTTAAAGCATAATATACAAAACAATGAGTCATTGGTTGAGAAAGCAGCCAGTTCTGCTGCAGAACAGCTCCAGAAAAGCTGTTATCACCTCAGTAAGAGAGGTGAACCAGAAAGCTCGAACATTGACTCAGCAAACTAATGCATGAGCACATGTTGCCACAGATGCTGGAACTCTGAAGACTGATTTTCAGCTACCATTATGAAATACAGAATTTCAGAAGCATTACCTTGCAGGGTACAGAGAGCTAAACGTAAATTACTGATTACTGAAAAGCAACAGCGGCTTCAGAGCTAGATTATGCAATGTCAATTTGCATTAATAATTGTTCTAAAAGTAATTTGAATGCTAGTGAGAAGGCAAAGAAGTGAGTCCTCAAACCAGTAGGAATTCTGTTGTCCACTTGAAGAAGTGGGTACTACAGAAGTCTGAAGTACCATTCTCAGCTAAGATTTCAAACACGACAGATCTTAATCATTCCTTATATTACCCATGAAATCACACATGATGAGGGAAGTCAGCATGCTATGGTGTAGGTATAATACGTAGAGTTAAGAATGTTTTACATTAAATTTTTATTTTAATGTACAGCTAGATGTTAGCATCTACTAACATGCTTGCCACAGTAGAAACAATACACTCAATTTCACGTTTTACATGAAAGTCTTAAATCTTTTCATACGTTATTAGAGTGCATGCAGGAATGTGCATGTGTGATAGAAACGTTTCTAGAAATCCAGCCCCATTTTCCTCATTTATATTGTGCTTAAATTCCTGTTGTTTTGTTTTGAATTCTTTCCTTACAAGAGAAACTTAATATGTTAGAAAAAAGAGAGATCAACACTACAAGCAACAAGAACATGATGGTTTACTGTGAAAATGGGCTAAAGCACCGCAACAGTTCTTTATCATTGCTCATTCTTCCAAAATGACAACTTTATATAACACTACGAAGAGCTGACTGCTTTCCATCCTCTTGTACTGACAGCTTTTGGCGTAGGCAATTATGACTCAATTTAAAAAACCCGAGAGAGAGCATTTGTGCGTGAACGCTAGAGATGGGCCAGCTCTTTTTTAATCAGCTATTAAGCTAACAAAATGGCATTTCAGTTCTGCCTGGCCATTCTTCACCTTCCAGAATATCTGAAAAAAAGCTAGTAGGCAAATGAGGAAAGTTCCAAAAATGAAAACAGCAGAGAAGCAGCAAAGTGAGAAAGACTGAGACAGCAGTGGAGAATGGTTAATATTGTAAATCTTTTCATGACAGAATGCTTATTCTAGATGAAGTAGTACTTGCTTTCACTAGAAACAGCCATTTATTTTTCATGCATCTTTCCAAACAGGATAAACTGGAGGAGGGAAGTTGGTAAATTTTTTCTGCATAATAGTTCAGGCATCGTGTGACAGCATATTTCTCACCAGCTTCCAAACCCATTCTACATCCCACAGACTACACAGCTAGAAGCCTGTCATATCAATAAAGCCAGAAATACTAAGGTTGATCATCCCCAAATTAAATTATTTGTGACCAAACAAAACAGAGTTGTAGCAATTATTTTTCCCTATGTGAACAGATTTTCATATTTTTAACCCTAAAACACAATAATTAACTTCCAGGAGCAATACCGTGTGTTACCTGATTGGCGAATCTTTCAGTCCTGGGGCATGCGGGCACTCCAAGGGAGTGTGAGTGCTAATTGTCACCTGCTACTTGCATTTTCTTTATCAACCATCTGGCTTCCAACTAAATAGCTAGCAGGACTCCTGCTGGCAGCTATACTCCTAAAAGAAAAAAGCTTACTGCCAGTATGTCAGTTCTTCCATGGTCATGAGCATGTGTACACACTGAGACTCCTCTTCCACCATCTTCAAGTACATCCTTCTCCAATACTGGGGGCAGGATTTACAGAACTGCACTATATTGTTTTCTAAAGGGAAAATACAAAGAAGTTGTGATGAGAAAGGAGATCTCCCCAGCAAACATTTGCCCAGTACTCCAACAGTCTTTCATGGAGACAAACTCCTCTTTGGCCAGTCACCTATAAACGAAATAAGAAACCCAATTTATTCTTCTGTTGAACATCAAGGTTGCAACTCAATCTTCCACTGCCAAGATATTTCACAATAGCCACTATTAAGTTCAGGTATGATATCGTTTTCACTTTTGGAGATGACTGCACCCAGGAAGATGCGCATCGCTTCACAAGGTTCGCTGACCCATTACCCAGCCTGTATTGGTAACTCGGGCCCCAACCGTCCAGCACAGCAGACAGTGAATGCCTGTGGTGGTACCAAAGCTGCTCTACTTTTGCTGCCACTGAAACTGCCGCCACAAAGCATCACTGGGATGAGAAGACATTTAGTCTTCTGTCTTACACAGGGTTGCTTTCAGTAGCTTTTTCATCTTTAGGTGGTGATAGCTGAAGAACAACGCTGCAGAATTTACAGTATTTAAAAAAAATAAAAAGCATTTTAATGGACTACACACATATTTGTGCTGCTGACACAAGTACATATTTGGGACAAAGAGACCTGACAACTCTCGGCATGTCAGTTCTCAATAGTTCAGTGTCTACTTTCAGAAATTCTGTGGTTTATATCAAAATTAATGCAGATAGCACAACTGGTCATAACTCCTTTTATTAATTTATATTACTCTTGTTGTACTTTCCCTCTTCTGCCTCATAAGTACATTAGTCTTTGGAATAATTTGCAGGCTAGTTTGTGGGAAATCCTGCGATTTCAGAAATTTAGGCCTTTGCTCTCCACTTCCCAGATGGGTTTACCCACTGGCTTCTGTGAACTTCAACTACTTTCCTAAATATTAAGAATATGCTTGCTTCCTTTCATCAGATATAAACACAAATTTATTAATGTTGATATATTAAATAAATATTAACATTAGATTTAAAAAAAAAACAAAACCAAAAAAAAACAAATAAAATGCACCTAAAGTTACATATGCCTTAATGGAGATAATTAAGAGATAAATCTTCCTATCCCACATGCTTATGCTAGGTATTGCCATTGCTCAACCCCTAGTTAATTAGGTACTCCTATTTGAGTATCTATTTAGGTACACATGGATGACCTCTCTGTTAAAGGATTACCTAATGTGGAACTGCTAGCAGTAATCAGAACAGGAACCAGGTAGTGGCACAGCTTCAAAACTGTGTCAGCATCTTGTAAAATGCAACTCACGTTTCAGTCAGTATTTCTGAATGCATTCGTTAGCCCTTAATTGTAGAAATGCGCAGGATTTCTATTGCCAAGATTCCCAAGCATCTACAGAAATGTTAGTTTAAGTCCATCCCAGCTTAATTTCATCCTCTTACTTCTAAGTGCACTTTTTTCTCTGAAGTCAAATCAAAATTCAAGACAAAACCCAAATTCAGTCAAGGCAATGCTAAAGAAAGCAAATATGTTGGGGGAAGGGGATGGAAGTTTGCCTAGTTATTTCTTCTCAGAGTCAGATAGTGAAATTAATTTTTCCTTGTCCAAACTTTTTGCTGATAGCAGCTTATCACAGCTGTAACATCTTAACACAGAGAATCAGCAGTCTAGAACAGCTAAAGATCTGGCTCAGTCTCAGACAGCGCTCACAGATGCTATTTATGTTATTCATGTCTGTGCATCATTTTTCAGGCTTGGCAGTTGAATTCTGCCTCCAGGTCTGACCTCAGAAATCTAGATTATCCTGAAAATGAGGATATCTATGTTCTGCTCCTTTAAGTATTAATTTTTTTATCATGCAATTACTTTAGAAAGAAGTTGAGAGCTTGGTAGGACATTAACATAATGTGGTTTTTAAAATTATTTTAAAGTTATTAATATTAATCAGAAGTTGGTATTTTTTCTGTGAATCAAAGACCATCCCATGATTTTCTCTCTTATTGACAAGTGAGAAGGGGATTCTTCTGAAGAAGTGAGTTGAGATTTCAAATACGATAGGGAAAAATAATCTGCCTCTGACTTTTCCAAAATCTGCTAGACACTTAAAAGCTCTTGGGGGGACTGAAAACATAACCACATGTTCTGAGGAAGACACGTATAGGGACAGAAAGAATTAGTAACAGGCTTGATAAATTCATTAAAAAATTGATTTAAAAAGTAGTAAAATTCATAATAGCCGCAAAAATGAAAACTATCATTTCTTTGGCATGTCTAACTGAACCTAGGCATCCTAGCTTACTGAGTATCACCAAACAGCTCTAGAACCTAAGCGTACGCATTTTGCGGGGAGCAGGGGACTTTCCACACAGGTAACATGCTGACATGAAAGACGGTGGCAGAAGGCTGCAATGAGCAATGCTTGCTGGCAGCTTCATACCCTAAAACAGTTCCACTCCAGCAGAAGGTGCATTTATGCATCTGCCCCAGTCTAAACACTTGGTCTGAAATCTGAAACAGATTATTTAGATTATTTAGAAAATACTTTCAGAGGCACACACAGCACATTATTCTGTCTGAGCGGTGCAAGAGTTGGGCTAATAATAGCAATTAAAGGGTCTTTTGCCTTTGCTATCTTCCACGTCAGTAGTAATGCGGCTAGAAAACAAACACAATGTCCACCTATCTCAAGACAAACTGCATATAAACATGTAAATTAAGAGCTTTACAGATTTATGAGTACAGGAGTAATCTCTATGTCCAGACGAAGCACTTACAGCTGAGCCAGTTTTGCAACCTAAAACCCAGTAAACACGCATAATTGAATGCCCAGTCATACACACACTCAACGAACGCTTGGCTATTAGGATAGAGATTGATAAAGACTTTAGGACACAGCGTACCCTGTATTTTGGCAGCTATCCTCTCCCTTTGACATGCCAATTATAAAGGATAGCACTGTCATCCTACAAATCACAGAGCAGAAGCGAAGAAGGAATATCCTTACTGAAAAAATATTCAAATAACGTTTAGAAAACCCCAAAGGTCATTTGCCGGAAGATGTTAGAATGACATACCGAGTGCACTGCAGGACATTCATACAGTTTGGCATTCAGACATTTTACAGTCAAATCTCACAACACAGTTTTCCCTGAACCTGCAAGAACAAGATGTTTTGCATCACTGAAGATTACATGGTTAGTATCGGTCTAGTTTCTGTCCCTTTATTTACAGTGCTTACGCGTTAAGTAACGCAAGAACAGTGTGGTGAAAGGGCTTACCTTCTGTGCCGTTTCCCTTCTGGTCAGAAGCCTACTCTTCTGTGCTCTTGGAGCATTTCGTCTGCTTTTCCTTTGCCCTGCAAAGATATTTCTCTAAGCAATTAAGTCAGTTACAACTGATAGACTTGAACAAAGTGAGCATTCTTCAGTTTGCTAGAAACTGAAGTGATATAAGTGACAGAAAGCTGCAAAAAGGGGGCAGCTCGCACTGATGAGGCCAAATCCCATGCTGACACGCGCCTTTACAACTCCATGAAGTGCTCCGTTCTCATTTCCACAATTTTTCTACTAAAATGAAAAAAGCCCTTATGACAAAATTATCTACAGTTAACATTACTATTTATGTCTATGTGCACCGTTAATTCTACACATTCGGTAAAGTACGGTTACATACTATACATTACAAAAAATACGTTACAGTCAAAACTTCAGCTGCTCGAAATGATTCTTTTTCAATATGCTCCATTAAAATGAAACTGTCGCTTTTACTCTGGGTTATTCTGGGTTCTGTGTGTTTGTATTTCAGTGAAAGGTAAGCTGATAACACCATTTTATGTCTGTGATCACTTAAATTAGAAACTGACTTTTTCCACCGGGTAATGAGAAACGTTACACGCCAGGTGTATGGAATGTTACACACCAGGCGTGCCATGCCCAAAAATGATTATACAAATCCAAAAAGTCATTTGTCTAGTGGTGGCAAGAGGAAGAAAGGTGCAATCATCAGCTGGGGAAAGTACATGAGGTTCTGATTGCATCTCTCTATAAACCTCTGATTAATACTTCTCCTTAAAGTACTGACCACCCTAGCATTTGGGGCTTCACATAGAAACACCCGCTATGGTCACTGGGTAAAGATAAACACACTTTTTGAGGAGCAGTTGCTAGCATAGTTTCGTGATGGCCAGAAACTAATGACACACCACCACAGCAACACAGGTTTGAGTAGTGTGCTGGGAACATGATTCTGTCATGTGTCACCCTCTTCCCACCCAAAGGGGGGAGGAAAAAATAAAAAGCCCTCAAAATAAATTGTACTTGTAGAATATGCCAGCCACAGGAAACACGCTGGGGTCTGAAAAATCATGCCAAGGTGGCAATAAGCAAGGTTCCATTGGCTTCATTTTCTTCACAAACCTATTCATTGGTTAGAGGCTCATTAACAGATGACACATGAGGAAAAATTCTGCCCTCAGCCATTATCTCAAAGTCAAAATGTGTCAAGAAAGATTCATCTGGACAGCTTCTCTGCAGGAACACGCAGGACAGGATAAAGCATGCCCCACAGGAGACATCCTGCAGAGTTCCTACAAGTCTTCAGCAGTGTTTCAGTCTGGGTGTGGAATTTCTTCAAGTGAACGCACCTCCCGCATCCCTGAAGCTACAGCTTTGCAAGCATATAACTACAAGGCTGGTAACATAATGAGCTCCCTGCAGACTTCTTCTTAACGCATGCAAAAGAACCTGCAAAATATAAAGTAATATTGCTAATTAGGCAGGAAAAAAACCTGTAATTCTGGTCCCCCAAGCAGCTGGGCTGTTCCCTTGCACTGAGGGCACAGGGATGACCTTGTCCCTGTAACGCTTAGCCCTACTGTGGAAAAACCGCAGTGCACAAATGCTTACATGGCTTTCCAAAACTCAACTTCTAATGCTGCTGGGAGACCAATGTCTTTTTACAGGAACGTTCGCTACCACCTATGGATGTAAGCTTTCCAACAGCTGGCCAGCTCCTTTATTGACAATTATATTGATGGCTTAATAGCAGAAACAGAAAACAAAGATGAACTCGAGTCACACACGTAACTGTTTCCTGTAGCACATTGATTACAGAATGGTCATCGACAATGGAAAATCAACAAAATCAAGTTACTGCTACCATCCCCAATGATAATTTATTTCCTGAAACTCTCAGCATTTTATAATTTAACCTACCTTGTGCTGTCAGTGTTACCTTTAATAAATGATGCTTATTTGAAGCCATCCTACATCTCACACTGAAATATGAGTTGAGAAAGGTTTATTAAAAATCAGAGTGACCATCTATAATGGAATAATCCTGAATGAGGAGTGACTGGGCAGGAAACAACAACATATAATAAATACAACTTAACTGTTGAAGAACATTGAGAACTTCCTGGAAGTTTTCAGAGAAAACAGTTTCTGTGGAAATGTCAATACAATAAAGACTGCACACTGAAGTCCTGTCACAACAGCCCAACAGGGTGTTTCTGTGGCATAAGAGAGACCAGATCTCAACTTCTTTTCTTGGCTTTCTGTGGCAACTGACTTTAATTTCATCCTTCTACGTTAAATGGCAGAATTCCTAACACGCTGCCTATCCCGGCTTAGGAAGCTGTATATCTGTCCTGGCTCAGGTATCTTTATTCATCTCAAGCAAAGAGATGTCTCAAAGCTGGACATACTTTAAAATCTTGGATTTAGTGTAACATGGAATAAGACTTTTTTGGAATGTCAGCTTCTGCAGGCTTGAAATTATTTTGAAAATCAACACAGCTACCATTGTGATACATTTCTGTAAGTACAGACAGGAGTAAATCTTTGCCATTAAATACTTAAACTGAAAATGCAGCATTTATAACAAGGGTAATAAAGTTTATGCAGCTGAATAATAAGATTTGACATATTAAGCTTGATTGGAAATTCAAAAGATTGTTACTTATTTCTTTGTGTTTCCTTGAGCAGTATGCTCAGCGGTAGACTACTCAGCAGGAGGCTGCAGGAGGCTTATTTAAAGGAAGAAATACAGACAGGATCAAATTCGGGGGGGTGGGGGAAGAAAGAGAAATTTTGGGAAGAAGGGAGCAGAAATTCCTTCCCAATGCAAATTCTGGTATCATAATTCAGGCAAAGTTTCATAGCTCCTGAAGCAAAAACAACAGAATGAGAGTCACGAGAAGAATAGCCTGGCTGAAGACCATTCCAAGCCTGAATATATCTCCCAGGTAATTCTCCCTAAGAAATTTCTCTGTATATAACTTCTATTTTCACACATAATTAAGAGCTGTCATGATTCAGGCAAAGAGTTGCTGGAAGTAGAATAGTAATTGCAATCTTCCACCAGGGATAGATGTAATAAATAGTAAAGATCTTACACAAAACAGTACCTGCCTCAAGAACAGAACTGCTGTCTCTGTCACCTTCCAAAACCACATGGAAATCTGCTATGGTAATTTAACTTAGAAACAAGTAGAAACTTTGCTGGATAGTGCTCTGCATACAAATGTGTATAGGAGAAAGAAGCAAGAGACAACAAAAAAAATTCAGACTAGCCGAGCATTTTGTAGGGGGGGCTGAAGGTGGCGTTAGGGCAGTTGGCACCTGCCAGCAAAAGTCTCTCTCCACCTCTCATTTGCAGCTCATTCTTCACCAGATTTTTAAAGACACAGGACTTGTAGATAATTCTTTGTAGATAAGCAAGGTTGCATTTTTAAAAGTCCAAAAATTTACATGTAGCATTTTTGCTTTCATCTTTTCTTTTTCCATCTGAAACATCTTTATGTATGTGTGTTACAGCCTGCACACGACTTGACACTGTAAAGTGTGGGTTCTCTCCTTCCTTCCTACCTTTTAATAACATTCACAGTTCACATGTAGCTTCACAGAAACCCTCAGAGGGCAGTTTCATTGTTATTCTGAATATATGTATTTGGAGTAATGTGTTTCTCCTCTGAGACCAATATCTCCAGTGGCGTTATCATAAAACCTGCTCGGCACTGATGCGAATGCATATGCATTATACCCTCCTTACAACAGGCACTACTCTTCAGGATGAAATTCCTCACTGCTTTCTTCTGAGAATTGCTTAAAGCCTCAGACATTAAACAGTTGCACAGAATCTGCTAAAGTTTTTAACTATTAAGATGTAATGCTTTGAGAGATGACCTATGAACCAAGACTTTAAACATGATTTTTGCCTACTACAGCTAAATGGACGTTTATTAAATGCTTACTAAACAGCTGTAGAACAAAAAGGGAAATGATGAATACTTCATGCAGAAGGATTGGATTTTTTCCCCTCTCTAACAAAGCAGCATTCATCATTTTCTCCCTCCCCTGCTACATTCCTTCTTTTTTTTTTTCCAAGTGATGTTTCTGAAGTTGGAGCTTTTGCTTCACCATTTTATCTGTCAAGCAACTCAAAAGAAATCGATAATCTTACCGGAGTTCACTAATAATTACATCTATTTTCTTCCTTGTATTTACTGCCTTCTACTTTTATCAGCACTGATTGTTTACAGTGATTTCAAACAACTACATTCTATGAATGATGCAGCAAGAGAATTTAAAATCATTATCTTACATAATCAATTATGATACCTACCTGACTTAACAAGAGAAACAGAAGTAAATACCTTTCCAAGAGGAATAAAAAGGCCTTCTGAGGCAGCCAGAAATTCAATCATTCAAGAAACATATTTTGTCGTTTTAATATGTGTAAGTTAATTTTGATGAACATCCTAAAAAAGTCATACCAGTGATTTCACCTGTAAACCAGTTTTATACAACAGAATTTCATGTCCCGCACTTGGACTTGATATTCCTGAATTTTGATACGTAATCTTTTCGTATAACTAATGCTCTCTATTTAAGTTCATGAATTGGCTCCCTCTTCTTGGGGGTGAGATCAAAGTGGTGAAGGTGTTTCAACGTAGTTTTAACATATCAGCAGAGATACAAACTTCCAAACAGCTCATAAATAAGTGCTATCTCTTTATTTTAACCCATCTCCATAACCTTCCGATACTTTGCTCGTTCCTTGAGAACGTCTCTTTCTGCTTTTATTTTCTTTGGCACAAAAGTGAGATTCTCTCTCCAGTTCTGATAGCTGCTAAACTACTTATCAAAAAAGTGTACTGCCTAGTACTTCCAGTAGTTTTACTCCACTTGACATTTTAAACATCCACTAACTGGATGTGTCAGAGAAGCCAGGAAGGACCAGCAGAAAAGCTGACTCCACTGTATGATGAAAAATGCAGACACTCAGAATCACTCTAGGAACTTATTTCTTAACTGACAAACGAACAGGGGCTGTTCCCAGGTGGCTCAGAAAGCTGACTGATAAATAATTTACCTAGAAGGAGGAGGTCTTTCACCTTACTTGAAAGAAGAGCAATGCTACTTGTACTGCAGAGCAGCACTTTTTGTTTTTGTTTGCTTCTTCAGTGGATTGACATACTCTGTTCCTCTGGATTGTGCCTGAGAGAAACTCTGGAAAGGAACTTTAAACAGCATGGTTGGGAAATAACCTTCTCCACCAGCAGGAGGCAAGAACAGCCTGCGGTCTCCTAACAGATTAGTGGAGAGATACTAACAAGACGAATCCAACTAATGTCTAAAAAATACAGAAGCAGTCACCAGTAACAAACCAGTCTCAATAAAACAGGTAATAGAAATCAGCTCTGCTAGATTAAAATAATATTGGCAAAAGGAACGTTTACATCTCGCAAAACACAAACTTCCTCTCACTATCACTGACACAAATGTTAATTATTTTCAGCCCACTTTTTGTGCCGCAGAAGACTTTGGCATACTTTCCTCTAGATTTCTTTCAATGGCAAAATGTATGACCTCAGGACAGCCGCGAGATAAAGGTTCTTACAGGACTTATTCTTCAGGGTGAAATTCCCATGGCTTCTATTCTTTCAGCGATCTTGGATAGCCTTAAGTTATAGCCATTTGGTTTTGCTGAAGAGTGGAAATTCTGCTTATCTTCCCCAAAAGAGCCAATTAACAGTTGTGTAGAACTACTTTGCACGTATAAGAGATAATCTCAAGAACATCAGTAAAGAAGATGGAATCGAGTTTTGAAATATTATTCAGGGTTTTCAGTTTATTAAGGAACTGTTAATGGAACAAGCCTGAAAAGCATCACATTATTAACTAGTGCTAAGGATGCCTGTATTAGAATGATTTCTTTACACCATCTCCATGCTACTGAAAGTTTTCTTTTCTGTGGAATAAAAATGAAGGACTTCTGAAAGAAGGAAATGCCCAGGAACGGGCAGCAGTTCCAGGCAGTAAATATGACCCCCAAAGAAAGCACAGGGTCAAATATCAGTGAAACTATCAGCAGTCCATCTTCAGCTCTCCAATCCCCTGGGTTTTCTGCAAAACAGATTCCTTGTCTGAGAGAAGACTACTAATAATTCCACATATCAAGTCATCCACACCTCTTTAACAAGTGTGTTTACAAAGAAAGAAAAGTGTTGCATTAACCTATTCCAGGAGCATACATGACTTGAATAACAGTCTCTCATACATAACTAAACAAAATCCCACCCCAGCATGGCATTGCACATCAGCAGAGGGGGTGATAAAAAAATATACTTTTTAAGGTTATCAGTTTTTTTGATGAAAGTTCTCCAGTGTGTTGCTTTCTGTTCAGGTAGCGTACACACTGCAAATTCACAATAGTTCTGTTAAAGGTGATAATCTATGCTGACCTCTGGAGACATTTTTGAGGTTTTCAAGACAGAGCATTGGGGATATATTTTAATTTTCATTTCACAATTGCAATAACCATTAGCAATGGTTAGAACGGTTACAACATCCTTTAGTCAACAGGTTGGTTTACAAGCAAGCTTCGTAATATCCTTTGAAGTTTAGAGATTTAGAAAGTTGAAGAACCGGTTCAGCAGGCATAGAAAATGTTTGAGTGTTTCATTTAGGCCAAATTTTGCCTCTTCCTTCTCCTTAACTTTATCTTAATTCTTTCTTCACTTTGTTCTGTTTCTCTTAATATAGATGTAGTTGAACTGGAGTTAATTCAGTTAAATTTAACTTGAAAGTGAGTCCTTTCAGGGTCTTTGTAGAGGCCTCAAAATATTTTATATAGCTTTGCGCATAGAGTTTGCCTCACATATTTAAATGGCTCAAAATATTTAGTACTGCTTTTTAAGAGTGCCCTTTTATATAAAACATTCTCACCTATTCTTGTATTATATTATTTCTCAATTGACTTTAGAACATGGTGTTCCCTTTCCCCCACCCTACACCCTGAAACTACACTTTGACCAAAGGTGGTTTGAAGTATGAGGAAGTTTGGTTGGAGGAAATAAGTTCCAGAGAGAAGCCAGAAAACATGAACATAAAGAATTGAGAAAGAGTTTAATCTTAAACTAAATTTATCAGGGGAGGGGGAGGAGGAGCGCAGGGGGAAAACTGTCCTTTGACCTATAGGCTGTTTCCCATGCATCGTTAACAGGTTTTAGTTTCTCATTAAAAGGTCTGGGAGTTGTCTGTAGTTTGTATCTGCAACCCAGAGAGATTACATTCACCACTACATCCCCAAAATCTTGTATAGAAGAAGCCACTATTTATTAATGAACATAAAGGGAAGCAGTAATGCGCAGAGCAATTCTGCCACAGAAAACACTGGTTAAATGATGCAGGAAATTAAAGGATGAAGTTAAGGAGTAGATCCTGCAATGAATCTTGACAGATCTCTTTTGGGAGAAGTCAAGATGCTTCCCTTCTAGTCCACGTTTAAAGTGCTGCACTTACTATCTCACTGTCCTGTCAGAGTTAAGATGTGTCCTTACATTCTGGTCAGCTAGAGTAAGTAGTGGGCAACCAAAATAATCCCAGAGCAAAAATCTAGGCCAAAAACAACCCTGGTAGTGGTACCACTAATTGCTTTCAATAGGGAACCATAAAGAAACGGATGTCTGCTTTTGCTTTTCTAGTACTGAAACATCTCTCGAAGCTCTGGCTGTGAACTTCAAGTTATGAGGAAAAGGTAACTTGTATTGATTTTTCTCCTACAAACCTTAACAGGTTTATGCAGTTTTTGAAAGGGGTGTTGACAGAATCCTCAAATGGATTACAATGCCAGAGAACAAAAAGAGAACTGTGATCTTTTATTGAAGAACCGAAAGCCCAAATTCAAAGACACTTCCAGCTTTAAAGAACCTTAATGCAGGAGACACAATTTTCACTTGTCAGGGTGTATTTCCTTTTTTGAAGTCCTGTTTAGTTTATTCTGGCTGACTGTAGAGCAGAATACACAGGCTGATGTTCAGTGCACAGACTCCTTAATCGATGCATCATGGAGTGGGGTCTGGGATCCAGGCAGCACATGAACCAAAAAATTTGCTAGATCTAGTCAATAAGTATATGCCTGGAGTGTGTGAAATCCTGCCCCATACTTAGCTGGGTATCTCTTATGAATAGCTGATTTGTCCCACTCCGTATATAAGCCAGAACACTTCTGGAAGACAACTGTTCAAATAAAGCGTTCTTTAAAAGAACTGAGAGAAATTGATGCTTTTATGATGAAGTGCTAGTTGCAATAACATAAACACTCTCCAGTGGCCTTCCTACCAATGGCTCCCATGTCCTATTCTCAGAGGCCAAGGTTCAGATTGAAGTTGTGCACAAAGTAGAGTATGAAACACCTCCAAAATGACATGAAAGTTTTGGAGTCTGGGACCAATTTGGCTTCAGTAATTTTAAACGCTTAAATCATTTATCAGATATGTGCAGTAAAACAAAAACACCTCAAAATCAGCCCCCCCCAAATGCTAGAAAACTGATATCCTGTAACAGTCACTAAGGAAACCCTTTTGTGAGGTACACACATATATGTTATATACATAGGGCTACAGATTAAGATGACAAATGGAGACAATTTGTTCCTAATAGAGCAATGTCAAGACTATAATTTTCATTACTTTTTTTAAACAAAGAACTAGACAAATAAGTAGAAATTCAGTATTCGAAGTGAAAACAGGACTGCATAGAAAAAAAAAGACATTAGCATTTGGAGAGACATCTGTACTTTCCTTCCAAAACTCCTCTCAATTCTTAATTGATAAATTTCTATACCATAGTTCAAAGCTCATGTGCATAAATCAACAGTTACAGACTTTAGGACTAAAAGTCATAAATGCTGGCTTAGGCATATGTCTCTTCAAGTTATCTTCCTTGGGATTTTGATACTTGGATCGGAATATTACCACCACCATCCTTAATGCCTCTGATCAGCATAAAGCTAATTATGTGCTGCTATTAAAGGAGATTACACAAGACAGTGACAGTTGGAAAGGCCTGATGACCAGCTGGATAGAAAAAAAACAACCCATGTTGTCAAGTAATAAATTTGCCAGAATTTTTATAGGCATCTTTTATCACCAGCTTCATTATTTCGTTCCACCACTAAAAAAAAAAACAAAACCCCACAACACAAAAACAAAATCCCAAGACCCAAAACACAACACAATTGGAAAGAAGTCAAGATTGAGAATACAATGAAATTTATACTCTTAGCATAATGCATCATTAATCATGCAGGTCGCTACTGTTCAGAAGATTGTTCTGTTCTGATTGTACTGTTCAAAAAATTCTTCAGTTTTTACAACGGTATCCTTTGCTTCTTTGTAAGCCACCCACGGGTATTCAGTGTTACCCTAAAAGAACGGAAGCAAACAAATTTGCATCCATTGCATATATGTAAATCCTCAGATCTACCTCAGGGAGAGGGTGCTGAGACTAGCGTTATTCCCATCGTGAAGAACCATTTATTTCCTCCAAACACTGCAGGATTCAGATAACCAAGATGAATAACTGACAGTGATGAGAAAACAGCATGACGGAGAAGCTCATGTTACACAGATTCCTAAGTGTTGGTGAAAGGAAGACCTCCAAAGGAGAAAAACAAATAAATATCAACTCAACCACTCTCGTCAGTTGCACCAGGTCTATTTAAAGGTTAACATCCCAAATATTTTTTTATTCCACGTCACGTCAGTGAATCACTGAGTTCCAGAATAATCAAAGTTGAAACGGACCTCTGTTCAAAACACATCGGAAGGGTTTTTTTCTTCATAACTTAAAAAGCACAGAAGTTGAAAGCCTAGGCTAGCCCACACTTCAGATAAGCTTGGGTGTAAGCAAGCAATGAAACAAGTTACTCAAGCAAAGAATGAATCAGCAAAAGCGTATTGCCAAAAGGTAACTAGTCAGGTCGTGGGTTTTTTTCTAGTCAAGAGCTTCCAGATTGCCCTCATATTTCACATTCTTTCTCTGTCAAGTCAAAGGTACTTTCTACATTTGTCTATCAGAGATCAAAATCACTGTGGTTTCTGTGAAACTCACCCTTTAGCCCCCCTTTTAGAGCTCTGCAATTTGACACTGCAGTCAAGACACTGGTATGTCCATCAGCAGAAAGACTGTCCAAAACAACCCCAACCCCACCCCAGCTTTTTCCACGTCACGAAAACAGGACTCCCCCCAACTTCCTGTTAATATCACTGCCACTGCTATCCCCACTTTCTACCGCTTCGTATTATACTCACAATAAGCTGTTTTAGAGATTGATGAATAATCGAAGCAGAGCTGAGGCATTTAATCAGTCTGAAGAACAGATTATTGCTTTGTGTACCACAACGAAAGACAGATTATCCTTTTATTATTGATTAGGCTAGCTACACTCCTGCCAGTTCCATTGCCCTTATTTCTAAATATTTTTGCTCAGCAAGTTTTCAACTTGCACCAAGCTTAAAAAACATTTCTTGGAGCTTTATACATATCGATCAGCTTTCTACTGTAATCCCCCGACCTTTCTTGGATGATATAATAGTCGTACAATGCATTAGCCTATTTACAATGCCTTCTTTCCTCATAGAAAATACACTGAGGATACTTGTGCCTTTCACAGTCTCTTTCATCTTCCCTTTGTTCCGATACAATACAGTCAATCTTTCTTAACACTTCCAGAGAAGTGGTTACAAATTACAGGTAAGAACCCAAGCTGCATTATTTCACAAAAAAAGAAGGGGCTTGGCGCAGGACTGCATGGATGGGAGAAGTGCTGCGGGAGGAGAAGACTCTACTTCAAAAACTGGATACAGCAGTACACTCCAGTAAGAATAATCAAAAGAACTAATTCACAGTGAGAACTAGAGTGACTTGAGCAGAAATAAATGTACCAAATCACCAATGCAAACCACTAAAAAGGTTTGAATACTAGCAGGTATGTTGGGGTGTATATATATATACACACACACAAGAAAATCCAGCAATGTCATATGCAAAACAAGAGGCGATGCTTCCATCCTTCCCAGTACTGTCGGTATCTCCGTAAGATCCTCACAAGCACAGCAACAAAATTAAGAGCTTTAGAAAACCATATTCTGCAGTGAAAACAGGCGAAAAAAGGTCTCTATATTGAAAATACTTGTTAATGAACTTCAAACTGTAAGAGAAGCTACTAGAAAGGTAAAATGAGAACATAACTTCCACATCCACTGAACAGGACAAGAACAGTGACTTTTCACTGCTGCCAGGGAAATTCATCAGAAGTAGGCAAACCGTTTTCACCATAAATTAGTGAAAAACTGGATCATGCCACTTAATGCAGTTCTGGAAACTATTTCACTAGAGATTTTTAAGCACAGAGATTTATGAAACAGTTCAATGGATTAGATGACCCTGCAAGTTTCCTTTAGCCCTGTTTTTTTCTGATTACGTGAATGTTTTCAAACAAAATATTTACGGGAATTGCTAATGCTTGAATTTGTTTATTCTCAGATTTACCAGAATGAAGCAAGTCAATTTTATATGAAACATTTGCGTTAAGAATTTGCTCTTTAACCTTGACTTGGACATTGGAAGTAGAAAACTATTATTCTCTGCTCAAAGTATCTGCACGATGTGCCAAGATACTGATACAAAATTCAGACAACAGTGCAAATGCAATTATTCATTGCTGCGACTCAAGAATGTTCGCTATGTTAACATCAGTACACAAATATTGTACTCTCTAGAACTGGAACATCGGCTCTCCCCAAGTGAGTTCCCACTTACCATTTTTCATAATTCTTTGGGGAGTTGAATAAATACACTGGTTTTAATCTTGCTTATTTACCAATGATCCATTCGCTTTCAGAGCCCTGTGCTCTTCCTCACCGATCTACATGGACTCATCCTCTCGGAGACCTCGCTTGAGTCCAATCAAGATACGGCCCTATTTATGGGTCTGACTCTTCCTCTTTAATTGCAGGCCCAGGACATAACTAATTTAAGAGACCATAATATTAATTAACACAGTACTAAAAGACTATCAATCAAATACACTAGTTAATAAACACACAGCTCTTATTAATTTAGAATTCTGTCATTTTGTGCGCTATCACACACAATTATAAAGTCATTATATATCACTCTCAAACGTTACAAATCCCAGAGAACTACTATGGAAACAAATCTATCACTCCTTAGGTGCTGGTCACAGCTGTGGACCGCTGGACCACAGCTGTGGCTACACTGAGCCTTTGTAATAGAGAACGGACAAGTATTGGCGATGAAACAGGGAACCAGAATATAGTATCTGGTTTAGTTGCTTAGTAAACTTGAGACTCGGGCCAAGACTCGGTTCTTCCACAGGCCAAGAAGCAGCCTCTGTACTCTCTCGACACTAAATCTCTGGTGAGAGCGAAGGTATTACACACCTCAGGGCACAGAGGGCTGCTGCGTAGCCAAAGAGCAAAGGGCTCCTTTTCCAAACTGGAGCTTTGGAGCGTCAGGCTCACAGCTGCCGCTAGCACGGATGGCTCAGGGTGCTGTTAGGGCACCAACTGCTGGTGGGAAAGAAGAGGACTCTCATCTAGAACCAGCTCCCAGCACTCATTCTGTGCATAGCAGCAAAGCGGAAATTTCACCCTTGGCAGCTCTTTCTTCTTCCTTTGCAGTTCTCTACCCAGCTTTGCCATTTCTCTCCCTTCTCACTTTCACAGCACGGGTTTTAGACACCTGACCTTCTTCTTCCAGAACAACCAAATTCTGCCTGTACTGCTGAAAAGCCTGGCAGCTAATGTCACACCAAACTAAAATAAACCAGCTTTAAAAGGAATAGCATCTTCTAACAAGACAGAAGCAGAAGCATGTTCTTTGCCATAAACATCTTAGTTTCAGGATTACATATTAAAGTTGGTCTAAAAAACCTGTTTCAAACTATTTGTAACAAAAAAAAAAAAGTATTCCTGCTCCGTATATTTTTTTGTTTATTACTTCATTCTGCCAAAACACACCCTAGGAATTTGTCTCTTCCCTCTGTTCTGGGTCAAACCTACTAGGCAGTGAGGCCAGGTTCTCCCTGTAGACAGTATCTTTTCTCTTGGAAAATTATTCATCTTACTTCGCTGTTTGTCTGTTATGCCTAGTTAATCTCGAATTTTTTTTTTTTTAATTTAAAATGCATCTCCAATATCAGATTGCTGTAATCCATTACATAGTGATTTGTCTACTGCTTATTTTCGAAAAGCAGATGGATGTTAATGTTAAAATGAACTAAAGCAGTTCTGTTTGTCCTGAGCGTGTTATGTCCCAAGAAATAAAGGACAACAGACGGACAGGCCTCTAGTGTTGCAGCTCTTCCTGAGGAACAACTGAATAACGAGATGCCAGAAACTATGTGGTGTACTGGGGAAGAAAGTCACAGCACGGTGCTGAGGATCTGCAGCTCGACAAGGGGCCATGCCTTCCTCTTCCTGGAAAAGGAAGGGGAAAACACACGCTTCTCAGCAGGGACAAGGAAAAACCTCCCTGTGACTGGACCAGGCTGTGTGGAGTTTGCTACTGGTCTGAAAATTAACAACTTGACTGAAACCAGGGCTGGAGCCAGGACCTGTCCTGAGAAGCAGCAGGAAGGGACAGACAGATTTATCTATCTTTTGATGTTGTGCTCCCTCTCTCTCACCTATATAATGTATTTAAAGGGTTAGATAATTCAGTGTTTACTCCAATAAATCTGGTGGTTTCATTTTAAAAACCTTTTGATCTTTGAAGAGCTTTCTACAAGGAACGACCTGAACAGACTCATCTCAAAGTTCTGGCCCCATCAGATTCTGGTTATGTGGGCATTACCCAGACCAAATGCTGACAACAGCATTATCTTTACACTTCCAATCCAAGGTTACAAATATAGATTATTTCAGGATTACATCTAACTATGGAGAAATTGATAAAGTGTTCATAGTAAAGGACTGTATTTTGAATACTGTCCCACTAGATTTATTGCAGTGACTCCTCCTCAACTGTCATTTGTCACTAGTCTGACTGAACTGAACATCTTATCAATGACTTTGTCACATCCATTTGGTCCCTGCCCTCCAAGGCAGAAAGGTTTGACTTGCACATTTTTCTCCCCTTCCCTCTAAGTATTTGTAACAAGTACAGCTATGATAATACTTACACATAATTCAATTGACTGAGCTCTGCAAAACACCAGTTTTCTCATATTGTTCATACCAATTAAACAGTGAAATAGGAAGTTTTTATATGCATATTAAGAAGTAAAGCCACAAAAGACATTTTCTATCTGTACATTTTCTACACAACAAGCCACCTTTTTCTTCCCAGATATTTAACCCAATGATGCTGTTAATTCTGGGCCTTTTCTGAAATATTAGTATGAATCTGTGGGTCAGAAGTGGTTCATATTTACTAGTTATCTCATACTTTAAAGAATCTCTGTCCAGTTCACCCATAACTGCTGGAGGAGAGGGGAAGTTCTCACTTATGACATTATTATTTCTCTTAAATGGTGGAAGCAGTAAAAGGTTTATGCATGGCCTTGCTTTGCGTACAGTAAATTTTGATTCCATTATTATGGTAAACTGAGGCACACAGCTATTGCCGGGGTCTCTGCCTAGAGACGGTGATAGCACTGAAGGACTACTAATAACACTGAAGAAAGATTTGTTTCATAATTAATGCACAAAGGAAGTCTTCAGCCCCGTATAAGATCAGGAACATTCCACATGCACTAACTGGAATAACCAATTATCTTAGAAACTGTTCTGCTCCCAGAACTTTCTTTTGGTCAAGTTGTCTCGCTGTGCAACTCTAAGACTAACAGCATCATTTTGGCAATTGAAATGGGTTATCCTCTCATAGTGCTGGTCTAATTATGCTTTCAATCTGCCTTTTTTTTTTTCCCCTTTTCTCTAGGGTTCCAAATATCTAGCAATTGCCTTTTCAACCACTGTTTTCATTCAGCAGTCACACTTTTCACCCGTGGTTCTGTTTATTGGCAGGTTTAGGAATATGCCTAGAGAGCACTTTGCAGACAAAAGCAATCATCACTCCAAATCAACTGGAACCTGCATGGATTAAAGTTAGCACCATATAGAAACCAAGTCAATAAACCTACTGAAAGGCATGCTAACATTAACTCCAGTTCTGTTTTGTATTGCCCATATTGCCACAGCTTCTGGTTGGCTCAGTGCTGGCCTGG
>VWZZ01003496.1:1339182-1371438 GCA_013399095.1 Psophia crepitans
AGGAGATGAGATTTATCTTGTGTTCAGGGTCTGCAATCATCTCCACAAGCTACTGGTAACAGACTTGTGAGATCAAAAAAAAAATATAGAAATAGACAAAAAAATTTCCTGAAACAGTTACTTAAAATACACATTCTTCACATTAGGGGTGTGTTCACATCACCCTTTTCATTTGTATGAGGAGCACGCTTCTGAAGCAAATCTCCTGGTTAGGCTGGAGCTTGTTGGCAACACACTGTCCTCAGCATCATGTTCCAGTCTACATATTTACTCTTACTGCTTGCTAATCGAGACAGTCATTTGTTCTCAGGAGGCTGAACACTCATCTCTGGTAGAGCCCTCTGGAAATCTGTTTTATTGTGTGTTCCATGGTTTGGCAATTTGTTTCTATTATATATTTGGACAAAGATCTTTCAGCAGCAATATTGGAGGAGGTTGAAGGAGAAAAATATTGGTTTAAAAAAAAAGAAAGGTAGCATTTCCAGTTGCCATAACTATTTCAAATATCTAAGTAGTTTCATCCGTCCCAGCGAATATTTTTGTACAAGCTAAATTGGTGAGCGTGAGAGAAAGGAGAAGTTGAATTAATGGTGAAAAAAAAAAAACCCAACATCTCATCTGTGGGTTCAAGTCTTGGGTCCAAATCTCTACATCACAAAAATCAAACATTACAATCCTCACATTCCAGAAGAGCATCAAGCATTTACTTACATCTTAGTCCATCATGCAACCAAAAGCATCTTTGAAAGAGTGCAAGGCTGTCAATTAAAAAGAAAAGTCGCAATTCTGTATGCAATGACTTGATCTGATCAAACCAGATACAAAAGCATTCGCTAACTAATCCATTTTGTTCTTCAGTTATCTAAAAACAGCTCCTCAGTCAATATTTTTTCCTAAAATATTATGATCCTGTTTTTCCTCTTGGCGGTAACACCACCCCCAACCCTGAATGGCCATGTGCTGTCTGTGTGTTGATACGGAGCCTTTGTTAAAGGTCAGAGTGAGATTCAAAGGCACGGTTATTAAAACAAAGAGAAAGATTGCCTAATTTAGACAATCTGAATTCTTTCATTATTTACTACTACTTTAGAGGCAAAAGGGCAAAATTATTCATAATAATGGAGTACATTAGGCAAGTCATCTTTCAGTTGGTTAAACTAATTTAAGCTTAATTCATTTTCTTGCAACAGTTTGCACAGACTCCTAGAAACCATTAACTGTGAATTCCCCATTTGAGATTTCTAAAAAAAGTCTGCATTGTCTGTCTTTCTGTCGTTGTTCAGGAACTGATCATTCTAGATGCATATAAACAATCTCAGATACAATTGTGATATACATGATACAGTTCTGCTCACTCTGAAGAGAAACCATGTGTCTTGTATGAAAGTGAATTAATGCCTAACTTCTCTTACATATTTTAAACTAACATATTAGTACAATATTATTATTATTTTCAATATTATTATAACTCTTTAAAATGCTTTATACGCTGTACTCCCTGTACTAGCAGAAGATATTTTCCCCCTGAACTGCAAGCCAATATTTTGAAGCTCTCAAAAGCCCAGGACTCTGTTTGCATTATGCCCAAAGATGACCGATGAATAACACTGCCGTGCACATACAGTTCAAACTGATTTACAAATTCAGGAAATATTACAGAAAAGCTCACTGGGGACTCAGAGTTTCACTCCTTCTCTAGTTCCCCAGCTGTTATGACGTGGTGCTTCTCTGCTACAATTAACTTTTGTCTACTCATCTTTGACATGGGACTAGTTTATTTACATGGATATACATGGTTTATTTTACAGAACTATCCAGCAGAATTCAATGCAGCAGTTGGAATTTTAACTCTGTATTTTTGGAACAGAATGCAATACATTAAAAAAGTAATTTATTATGTTATGTCTGGTATATGGAATATTAACTAGTTACTCCAGATTTATCAGTTGAGACTTCCATTGTAATGTCAACATGTACCCTGCAACAGGACACATACAATATTGATAGTGTAAAGAGACCTCCTACAGCCTAGGAGGTGGATAAAAGCTGGAAAAAAAAAAAAAAAGACAATTAAGCTTTCCTAAAACACCATTTCAGACAAAATAATCTTTTTGCATCTGTGGACCTTCTTATGTAAGAAACTGACTAAATCCTGTATTCATTCAAGCACAATTTCTACTTCACTGGTGTTTTGGTTTGATGGGGTTTTGTTTTGTTGGGTTGTGGGTTTTTTGCTTTGTTTTGTTGCTCTTTTTGTTTTTTTCAACAACCACCACCCCACAAACCAATATTCCCCTGTTTGCATTCAGATTTTACCTGAAGGCAGAGACTAATTTTTTCAAGATAAAGTGGAAGCAAAGTAAATTGAATATGCTGCACTTCAGACTTTGTTCTATTCACAATAAGCATGTATTAGGAAAGAAGTTTGATCCGTACATTAAGACATGCTCAGATTCATTCTGGCGTGACAGCACAAGGGAAATTAGAACTCTACTGATTTGGGGCCCTGGAATTTAGCCAGAGGGAAGTTCTGTTGCCATAGAAGACAGTGCAGTTGGAACAAAGGAGTTTTTCCTGTTTGCATGTAACTATTCCCAAGCTAAACAGAAAATGAAGCAGGATAAGTCTTTCCTGGAGATGCACAGGTGTGCTACTCTTTTCCCTCTCATCTTCACTAGTCTTCTACAATTGGTCCAGGTCTCCAATTCTAATTCCTCAAAGAAAACAATGCAAGGGAGAAAGCTATTGTCAACAGCCATGAGTCTCTTGAAGTTAATGATGGCTGGCTCTTGACTTGACTGCTTTCATCACTTCTATGTGAAGCAGTGTGAAGAAATGGATCCTGAGACAGGACCAGACAGAACAAACAGTGAAACCCTGCATGACAGAGAATGGCAGGCATTTAGAAGCAGATTTTCTGCAACATGCATGATCTTGTCCTTTAAAGTGAATTTCCACTTCCCCTGAAACTTGAAAAGTGCCTCATTTCCCTACACTCAACTAGGGAAATACTGTCTCAATTTTAGCTATGAGTCCTGCTTAATAAATTTATCACCACTATAGATTGTTAAAAGCTTCAAAAATACCTATTAAAATCATTGGGTAAAAACCCCATACGTCAGATATTCATTAGTTCACTATATAGGGGGAAATTGCTAATGAAATGTTACTGCAGGCAAGAACATGGGCTTATTTACCTGGAAGGGATTTTTGTTGTTACCTTGACCCCTCCTCTCGCTCCAAATCAACCCAAGCTTCAGAAGATTCTTTTGAGAAACTACTGAAGAAAAGTCATTGTTCTTTATGGGGTCAATAAAGTCACTGCAGAGAACAAACACACAAATGGAAGTGCAACTCCTACGGAATGTCCCTTTCAGCTGAACAAAGGCTCAGAAAAATAATTTTCCATCCCAAACAGTGTTGACTTTTTAAGGTCTTTACAGAAAAGAAGTATAAGAAAAAAATTGTGATGACAATAATGTTTTCTCTGTGAATATTTTCAACATTTCCTCACACTGACTCCAAGGTATGTTGCTCTCAGGACTTTTGTTCCAGTGATAGCGGTAGAAAGAACAGCACGATACAGCAAAACTGCTCTGGAGCTGGAGACCAGACTATTGACCAACAGAGCCTGCATGTACATTATCAAAAAATGGTGGCCAGGTACTAATACAAGTGATACTTCTGTGTGTGTTTGACCTAGATAGGCTGGAGAGCTGGGCGGGGAGGAACCTGACGAGATTTAACAAGGACAAGTGTAGGGTCTTGCACCTGGGAGGGAAGAATCCCATGTGCCAGTACAGGTTGGGGACTGACCTGCTGGAGAGTAGTGTAGGAGAAAGGGACCTGGGGGTCCTGGTGGACAAGGGGATGACCATGAGCCAGCAATGTGCCCTGGTGGCCAGGGAGGCCAATGGCATCCTGGGGTGCATTAGAAGGGCTGTGGTCAGTAGGTCGAGGGAGGTCCTCCTCCCCCTCTATTCTGCATTGGTGAGGCCGCATCTGGAATATTGCGTCCAGTTCTGGGCCCCTCAGCTCAAGAAGGACAGGGAACTGCTTGAGAGAGTCCAGCACAGAGCCACTAAGATGATTAAGGGAGTGGAACATCTCCCTTCTGAGGAAAGGCTGAAGGAGCTGGGTCTCTTTAGCTTGGAGAAGAGGAGGCTGAGGGGTGACCTCATCAATGTTTATAAATATGTTAAGGGTGAGTGTCGGGAAGATGGAGCCAGGCTCTTCTCGGCCTCACTAAGCGATAGGACAAGGGGCAAGGGGTGCAAATTGGAGCATAGGAGGTTCTGAGTTAATGTAAGGAAAAACTTTTTCACTGTGAGGGTGACAGAGCACTGGAACAGGCTGCCCAGAGAGGTTGTGGAGTCTCCTTCTCTGGAGACATTCAAAACCTGACTGTACATGTTCCTGTGTGATGTGCTCTAGGTGGCCCTGCCTTGACAGGGGGGGTTGGACTGGATGATCTTTCGAGGTCCCTTCCAACCCTTGTGATTCTGTGTGTTTTATTTATTACATCTATCATCCCCTTCTACCATGCAGTACAGGTACTCCCCACTCTAGATCAGATCCAGTCACATAGAGACACTGTAATGGATTTCCCTAGTTATCAAGCACCAATGTAGATCTGTTTCATCACCCATCAAACCATTTCTAAATCAGACAGCTACAGCAAATCTTGATAAGAGATGAAACATAGCATACATGGTGGTGGTGGTGGGAAGGTCTTTCACAACACATTACCCCCTCCCCCTCAACAAAGTTGATTACACTGGCATAAAAAGAATGTACCTTTCACACTAGATTTTAGAATATTTTTCACGTCGGCAACACATCAAATATTTTCATGTCTCTCAGTTTTAACAAGTCAAGTGTTGTGGGATGCATAGGTTACAGTTCCACCAAAACTGCCAACTCTGGAAAGGAATTTAAAAGCTCTGGGCAAACAGATCCAGCACAGTAAGATAGAACTGGCAGCATTTTACAACCTTCTTGAGTGCCAAAATGACAACGTCAGCCAGTGAGTCAGCTTTACGCCTCTATGTTCCCTGGCACACTAGGAAAAAACCCATTATCGGTGCTACTACAGGGGGACCAGTAATGACATTACTGATACTGCCTTCACATTCAAAGTCACAGCAGTAGTATCTGAAGCCTTCTATTAGCTTCCCTGTGTTTTCCTACCTCACCCACCGCTCTGTAAGGCAGAGACAAAGAAAGTTGCAACACAGATTATATATTCATCACAGCCTAATACAATAAAGTCAGTGCCACAGTGTTACTTGTCACTTTCAGAGCAGGAGACAAAATGATGCCATCTGCGAGGGAAAATAAAACGGGGAAGTGACTCATAGCATACTCTGAGAAAATGGCACAGCCACTCTGGAGCTGGAGAGAAAATGATGGAGGAAGGGCAATCAGAAAGGCACAGCACTAGTGATTACCTCTTAACTCACATAAAGACATAGTTCGTTTTAGTCTATCGAAGTGTCACTTGACAAACGTGCTATGCACACCTGCACTTTTATCATAGTTTTATTGTATCTGCTAAACACACCTGCATTTTTATGACTGCATTTGCCTGAAGGCCCCATAGTAGCAAAGCCAAGGATATATTTTAAAAATTAGAATATCATTAAGTAAATACAAATTCATGTGAACAACCAATAGATCACTAATTCGAATTTAATTAATTCCAAAATATTCTATTTTATATTTGATTAAACAAATCAAGTGTTTGCAAATTGCAAGCTTTGAGCATCTGAGTTTCCTTGTCTAAAGTGAAAAATCTAGCACAGTGTCCATACTCAAGATAGGCATCCAAGTAAAAAAAGTCTTTGAATTCTATTTATTATTCTACTTTAACAGCTCTATTTTATACAGCTCTACAGTAATTCTATACATATTAGGAGTAATATAAGTTTAAAAATCCAGGTACACTTTAGCTTTTAAAAGAGTGAAAGAAGTGCATTTTTCCATTAACGTAATTTTTAAAAATGATATAAACAAGTGTTTTGTGGCATCTAGTATACATCTAGTATAAAACATGCCTCAATACTATGGAGTAAAGCATGTATTTTCTTTATTAACCCACCGAAAATCATGCTGCCAAATAGGCTTCAGCTTGACTGCAGATGCTGCACTGGCAAGGTGCTGATCCCATCGTTCTTTATAGTCAACTTTGCAACTTTGACCTTCCACTCCCAGGCATTCCAGACCACTGAAGCCAGTTTCTCCTGGTTTTTCACTGCTGTGCACATCACTAAGAATGCCTGATCCACATAGGTCCAATAGAAAATAAAACATAGAGCTTTTAAAGGACGCTATTGGTGTAGAGAGTAACACGGAGTCCGCTGGTTAGCGTGCTCTGGCAGAGGTAACTAATTTTCACTATACTACACAAGGCTGCTAAAGGAGACATCAGCAATCTGTTTTGTAACAGATGGTTATCTCTAAAGGCCAGGGTTTAAATTCCTACATCATTCATGACCAGCAAAGGGTAAAAAAGAATAATCCATAAACCACAGCATGTTTTAGTAAAATCTTACCAGTCAACAGGAACTCAATACAAAAAGTTTGCATGAATGCCTGTATTCATGCATTACACATATTTAACTGTATTACACATATACATTCATGTCAGGCGGTCAGATATGATAAAATCCATTACTGCTTGTTGCCCGGATATTTGATGAGTCACTCAATACCATGAACGTGGACCAGATTGTTAAACCCTTGCTCGATGTTGTAGAGGTATTTCTTTTCTCCTTTACGTCACACGGCATTATTGATTTAGCTTACCGGTCTCTTACAGAAGCACTGAAAAGGTGCTTCCATGCACCGATGCCAGACTAAGCTGCAAGGCCGCAATTATAAATCTCCAAAACATAGAAATGAGCGTTTCTACCACAACACTGAACAGATGACTGAAAAATGCACAACCTGTCTCTTTGCTTTAACAAGATTTAATGGTATATACTTAAGTCTTATGTCTGCTTATAAGAAGCTTAATAGAATAACTAATTTTCTTTTTTTTTCATTCTTATATCTAATAATTGCAAATAGTGAAACTACAGATTCCTCATATCTGAATAAAACCCTTAAGGTGACCTAATGATTTGGTCACCTATGGTAAAGTCAACTCAGTTAAGAGTTGTTGGTCCTCAGCTAAGCTTTATACCAGTGCACTTGTGAAATGGAGAGCACTGGCTGAAGTCACCCTGAAATGCAGAGCAGGTAACCTTGGCTGGTGAGCAGCAACTTCGTAACTTACAGATCATGCCACTTCTGACTGATGTCAAACCCTTTTAGACTTCCATGAAAGACAAATATTGATAATTCTACTCAGTAATAGTGAAGTTCAGGAAGTTCAGCTTTTGAATTTGCCAAAACCTGCAAGTTCAGGTAAGTAGATTAGCTGACAATTCTGCACGCTGTGGCAGGGAGATAGGCCCTAACTGAGCAGCACACTTTGAGACACCAAAATCCTGATGTCATTCAGACTCCCATGCCCCAGCAGGTTTTGTTGTATGATAGTACCTCAGTGAAATGTATGAGGTGAGGCTGAAGGCCCTGGGCTTGTTCAGCCTGGAGAAGAGGAGGCTGAGGGCAGAGCTCATGGGGGCCTACAGCTTCCTTCCGAGGGGGAGCCAAGGGCAGGCGCTGATCTCCTCCCTCTGATGCCCAGCAATAGAACCCAAGGGAATGGCATGGAGCTGCCCCAGGGGAGGGTTAGGCTGGAGATGAGGAAAAGGTTCTTCACCCAGAGGGTGGTGGAACCCTGGAACAGGCTCCCAAGGGCAGTGATCACCGCCCCAAGCTGGGCTGAGTTTAAGCAGTGTCTGGCCAACACTCTCAGTCATCTGCTTTGATGGGGCTGGTCCTGTGCAGAGCCAGGAGTTGGACTCGATGGTCCTTAGGGGTCCCTTCCACCTCAGGAGATTCTATGATTCTATGAAGCGTCACTTCTGTATGTCTCCAGAGAAGAAGGCTGTTCACCCATACTGAACATGAAAGAATCAGGAATGCCATGCTTGCTGTCCCTCCACAGGACAAGTCAATCTTCTCATCGCTGCTCCCACCTTCCTGCCACCCTCCGCCCAAGTTTGAGTCAATGATTTTTCAAGCAGATGGCTGCTGCTGGTAAATAGATAGATTATAGCTAGCAGAAAGCATGAAGCCTGGGATCACTGCCATGGTGAAAAATTGAATTCTCAGGAAACAATATTATATATAACTGAACACTGCATCTAAAAAAACAAAACCTAAATTTTTAGAGCACAGTATTCTTGACAAAGCAAGCTAACAGTTTCCTTTCTTCTGCCTGAAGCTCTGCAATCACTAGGTTTCTGAACTGTATTTTTTTCATTAGTCTTATGCTTCCAAATATAATCTATTATTTGGCAGCAAAGGCAGCAAAACATTTGTTCCCTCTCTTTACAGCTGCAACCAATTGGATTTAAAAAAAATGGTGCTGCAGATCCAACAGTTCTCTATCATGTTGATTTTCCCATGGCAACAGGATTGTATTTTTTTCTTTTGGGGGTGGGGTGGGAGCAGGATGATGAAATGCATTTCCTGTGTTCTCTTCTTTTCCAGTTCTCATCCCTCCACACACTGATAGAAGGGATTACACTAGATTCCAAAACTGCCTACTGTGAAACTTTTTTAATGTGTATTTGTATAAAACAACCTTTTGTCTTTTTGCCTTTGTCAGGCATGCAAGTATAAAGGAACTCCCAACTATTTTGTCATTGTGTCTAAATATGAAAAGGACACCGGAGGGTTTCCCAGGCCTTTTGCCTAGAATCTCTGAAAGGAAACCAAGCAGATACGCTTCCCTTTCAAATCTATCACAATACACTGAAGATGGTACTGCATGTAGGTTACAGTGGTATTTGAGAGAAACAAATGAACAAAAACTTGCTGTAAATTACTTAAGGGCTAATATTAGTGCTAGGCTAGAATGCTGGTCTTGCAAAAACTGTGGACACCTAGTTATATGGTCCAATAGACTTAATTTCAAACAAAAGGTTGTATTTTTTTGTCCTATATACAAAATACTGAAGCCAGCATTGTCCATAGTACAGAAATTAGTATGTGTATAACAATACATTCCAGTTCTGGTAGAAAACACAAGAAAGGAACAAATCTCGGCTGAAAATATCTGGCCTTCTCAAAGATTGTTAGTGCCAGGCTTAGATCACACTCGCAGCTCAGACTGACAGTTGCCCTGTTGCAGGCAGGTATTATTGAGTAACAAAAATCCAAAGTGCTAGGTAGCAGATCAGCTGACAAGCCCTAGCTAGGCACTTGGAGGGGGGAAAAGGAATTCCTCCATTTCTGAATTGCAATTTACCTCTGCAAAACATTAAATGGAAAAAATGCAAAATGTAATTTTTGAGATAATCGAATATGAGGACATTCATTGGAGCCACATGTTCCAAAGCAATAGAACTCGTTTGTCAAACACGAGAGTCAAGGAATTAGGAAGGGGGAGAAAAAATCCCAAACCATGCGAAACCACGAGAAGTCTGAGTGGCAGTGGAACTGCTGTTGTTGGGTAACACTTCAGAGAAGGACACGTAGAGTTAGAAGTTTCTCTCACAAGTGTAGAGTATATCAGGAATGTTGCAGTAGATCTTTGACCTCTCAGAAAGGTACTGATTTGATCAGCAGAAATTTCTCACTAAGTTTCTGTGAATTTTGTGACATTTACTAGGCACATATTTGGAGCCCATTATATTAGAACGAGTTAAATGATTTATGTAAGAGGTGGAAGAGAAACTATAATGCTAAATGAAGTTGTGTTCTGCTGCTTAAAATCTGTCCCAGTATCTAACATTGATTCTTCTGTTTGACTTGATCAATATTTAAGCTAGTCAACTTTGATAGCCATTTCATAATGTAGTTTCTGGCAACTGCTCTCCTTTATTTATAATAAATTTTCCTATGTATTATAGTTTAATTATCTATCCAGAGTATCCTACCAGCTGAAAAACACTAAGACAGGCAGGATTTAACACTATGATTATTTATCAGCCAAGGTGATAAAGAATTAAAACGACATACAGATGATCTAAGTGCAATCATTTTGAGGATTTAAGGACAAAAGGAGGTTAAAATACCTAATCGGAACAATACAAAAGAACAGACACAGAGCAGAGAAAACACTCTCAGGGCATGAGTAAATTATCAAAATAGGCACATAATAAAAGAAACTCAATCCACAACAGTGTCAGAGCAGTCCTCCTCAAAGTTCACAGAGCAGTACTGTTCTGCAAGGCATCTATGCAAAAAGGGCTTCGGAATAAGGAGAGCGATTCCCCTCGGTCTTCCACCTCATCTGCTGCCTTGCAAAGCCAAAGTAAGTTTTGACGCCTTCAGCTCCTGTTAGCACTGCAAGTCAACAGAGACTCTTTTCTTGTGAAAGTAGACCAATGTCCTAAATCTCAGTCAGTTAGGCCAGGACTAACACTGAAGGCATCATTTTTGCATTAATGCAATTACAACTCACCTTCCAGAGCCTGATAAGATTCGTTATCTGTCCTTCCCTGGGTAAATTGTCAGGGAAGGCAATTAGAAAAGTATTAAAAAAAAAAAATTAAAAAAAATCGCCTCAGTACACTAGACCTAGCCTTTTTTAGTCACCACACCACATGCCTGGAAGTCTATAATAACATTTTTAAGTCACTTTGAGGAGCACAGGCTGATAGTAAAGTGTCAGGTTTTAGCTTCACTAGGGCAAGGGTAGTTCAGAGCAGCTGCCTCATAACCGAGTCCTGGCAAAACACTGCTGGATCCGTATGTGTTCCATTAGTGTTTTAAAGGGTTTAAAACATGAAATACCACACAGCAGGTTGACAGCATATGATCAATACTGTTATGATATGTACTCCCTTTATTATCTCTATTACTACTAACTTCAACGGGCACAACAGATTTCTTTGCATGTTGAGTGTGTTTCTACACACTGTTCACTGTGCAAAAGAACATCTGATTAATTGCATTGCAGTCAAAGGCTGAACATCAGTATCACTGCATTTTTTTTTTTTAAAAACCCAAAGTCTTAGCACATGCTTATATTACTGTGATGTAAAAACTAAGGTATAAGAGAATGTATGTTTGCAGAAGACACAGCATTTATTCATAGGCATCACTGCTGAGCTACTCTTTTCAGCTATAAGTAGCTGATTTCAGTTCTTTTGAACCCTATATAAAATATTACACACACTGCCACTCAACTCCTTCGAGCAAATATCTACAGATACCAAAACGCTGATTTAGAATTATGGCAGTCTTCACATAATGACACCATGTTATGAAATGGTTCTTCATTTATTAGAAACTATTAAAAATTTAAGTTCTTTTGAAGGAAGCGTTGAAAAACAATACTTGAAAAATACCTTTTTCTTACCAAATATCAAGCAGATGCGCACACTTTTTTTTTTTAAAAAAAAAAAACCACCAACTTGTTCCCTCTCTTCACTTCTTAAAGTTTTTATTTACTTGTTTCTTAAAAATGGACTTCAGCCATCTTTTACTTTATGACCACGAATATTTCAGAATACCTTTTGGAAACAGAGGCTATTCTGAAAAAAAAAAAAAAAAGAGACAAAACCCAGAGTTGACAAAACAACAGAAAAAAAAAAAGACAGACCTAACAAAAAAAGAGGGAAGTGAATTCAAGCACTTTTTGAAGCTGATTGAACAATTCAGTTGTCGCTGTGAGACAAAAACGTAGAGATGCAGTAGTAACATGGGACACAATTAAGTCTTTCAGTCAGAATTCACAACGTTAGAAGTTATGAATCAATATAAATGGCACAACTATTGACATTCCTATTTTCCTTTTTATTTCTAGAGAAACACTTTAACAAAAGGATAGCTTGACACACTGGTAAATAAATGCCGCATCAGTTATGTATTACATCCAATCTGAAAAGAGTTCACTTCATATGGCACTAACTTAACAAATGTTTTAAGACTTTAGTTCTGACACATCAGTGAATCAGAGAGCATAATTCCTCCTTTATCGTTGCATCGTAGCAGGATATGTATCAAAAAACTGCTGAAAAATTATTTTGCTGAAACTAACGCCCCCTACAATTTTCTTCAAATTTTGTAATTCAGTATATTAGTATATATGTGGCCAAAGGGTAATTGGATATATGTCATTTGACTTCTTACCCTGCATTTTTGCTTGGGGTCTCATTGGCAAGACACACAGGTCACATAAACCTGAATTTCTGCTTGGCTTACATGACTAGCAAGCACCTAACAGGTACTTCAGTTTGCACCATGGATTTTCAGTGTCTTAATAAACGTAACTGTTGTCTAGTGTCTCATGTCATTTTCCTTTCACATCATCTTCCTACTTTAGAGTAAAATTTCAAGGCTTGAAGAGCTTTATTCACCTCAGACAACACAGCAGTCTGACAGAACCATCAGACAGGGAATGGAGGACCTTCCCACCTTCAGGTAGACACCAGCTACGTACCATTTATTCCTTCTACACTCTAGTGCCCCTGTTTCATGTTTTTGCCTTTAAACAAACAAACAACCACCACACCTTTTAGATGAGAACTACAAAACTTAGACCACATAGTTACTTTTGTGTAACACTGCATTCTTAATCTGAAATTTCACTGCATCATTAGTGTACATCAGGACATAATGCTATTGCTACTGACATTCCACCATGTGCTACATAGAGATGAGCAAAATCTAGCTTTTGAACAAGGCCTGCAACCTTTAGAACCTTATTAAATTGACATTATTTACTTGACTGTTCATCACCCTCAGTGGAGTCTTATTGCTTCATTAAAATTAAGTTATTCCACTGTTTGACAGCTTCATACAGTTAAGAATATACAGTTATAACCTTTTCTCTGGTCTCTTTTCTTCAATTACCATTTTTTGATAGCTTTATGTCACAATGTATTTCTCAAAATCATTGTCTAATTTGCACAACTCAAACCACTCTGCTTTTTGACCTTGATCCATGCTCCATGGTAGGAACACACTTTAATTCTCAATAATCATAGAATCACAGAGTAGCTTGGGTTGACAGAGACCTTGAAAGGTCACCTAGTCCAACCCCCTGCTGTGTTCTATTCTAACTGACAGAACTCAGATGTATGCAAATGGCAATCAAATCCATACAGAGTTTTTGAAACTACTTCTCCATTTCCTAATTATTTTCCTTTCTTTGCTTGCACTCTCCATCCTCCACACCCCTTCGCCTACTAGCTCCACACCAATTCCTATCTCACAGTACAGTATTAGGTATCTAAGGAGATGGCAGTCTCAGTACTCAATCAATTCTCCTCCCCCTAACATGCTGTCAACAAGATCGTTAGTGCTGCTGAACAAGCAAGCAAGCACTCTTTCATTATTCCAGGCCCTCAAAAATAAATTTAATCCATCACATGTGCAATTTCTACAGAAAACCCACATAGTCCCAGTAACAGCCTACTGCATCCTTATTTTCACTTGAGCTTACCTAGCATAGGAGTTCCTTACGGCTATCATCACTGACAGTTTGTTTGCTATCTAAGGGGTGGCTCATATCTTGAGTAATGATCTCTTATTCTACACCCTCATATTGACTGAACAGAAGCAAATAAAAGTAGCAGTTTCTACCTTCTGTGCAAATCTGCATACCATAATTTACTAGACATACTGAAACATGCTACATTTTATACTGAAAAAGCAGCAATTTATTTTCAGGTATCATGCTCTAATTTCTATGCTACAGTAACATATCCATAGGACTGACACTTCCCACTTATGAGCAGGGAAAACAGACTATCTACTGCAAGAACCTTTATGAAGACAAACTAATAATTAGAATTAAAGGTCAGGCAAATCTCTCTGTGGAACTCAGGATACAAAAGCTGTACGTTCTCTTACCTCTTACTGGTGGCCCATCACAACAATAATCAGTTTCCCCTTCAAAAGTAGTCAAAGTTTAGAATTATTCTGAAAACAGACCTGAATCACTCATTTCATGATACATAACTAAGGGACACTTCAAAGTAGTTTCACAATGAAATCCAGTTTTACTATTTGAAATACCAAAGCAGTGCACGTCATGAATAATCTGACCATAAGCGGGGGGGGGGGGGGGGCACGGGGCAGGGAGAATGACAACCTGACAACTATAGTTTAGTCACACTATTATAAACCACAACATTCAATTAAATTATACAGGATTCCTTGAGCAATAAGCAATGCTAATGAAAGCTGACCAACCTATGGCTGTATTTTGCAGCTGTTAATAAATCAGTTACCTTAACTACACAAAAGCAAAGCTTCCTGTTTTCAAGAGATTATTGTTTTAAGTTCTCATTTCAATACAGTTAATACAGGATTTTTTACAGGACAGCTAGAATGGACCATGCCATCTACACGTCGTTTTTTGTGGGTTCTGGTTGGTTGGTTGGGTTGGGTTTTTATTTTATATATATCATGACTAGCTAAGGAGTAAATATTGTTACCCACACAATCAACAGAAAAGAAGGCGAGTAATAAACTTCATGCTTATACTACAGTCAGGCCTATACTCTTCATTTCTACAGATTACTTTGCCTTCAGGTTTTCTCCAACACAAATTCTTGAAGGGGTATTAGAATATGAAATGCAGCCTATTTCCAGAAAGAACATCCTGACTCTGATCTTCCTACAAAGCCCCAACTAGTCTAGAAACCACCATGCTGTGCCAAGATGGGTACCTAATTCTCAAGACATTTGTACAAACAAGGAAGAGTTGTTTAAAAATAAATAAATGAAGTGGGGAGAATGGTTCCAACTAAGACCTTCTCTACTGGCATCTTATTATTTGCTCATTTATGGGGCACTTCAAGAAACGTGATTTTAGAGACACCATTTAGCAATATAAGGGTCCATTCAAATAATTAAAATTGTTAGAACAGTTCAAGGACCAGTTTATTCTCTTAATTTGTACATTTTTTCTAGACTGTTGCTTGGAAGTTCATCTAAGTGTTATTTAACTTGAGTTAAAATAGCAGTAGTTTAAATAATTTACCTTGTTTCAAGGGAAAAAGAAGTTCAGTACTGCACCTTTTTTGATAAAGCAGGAACTTTCTGAAATTTAAGCCTCTCATAGCTGCGAGCAATCACAGGAATATATTCAAGCACATGATCAGTCTTCGTTGTATAACAAGCTCCATAGAGATTGTTATTAGTCATAGATGATAATTCCCACTGTTACAAAAATCTGCACCCAAAATAGTACCTCCCAAGGAAAAGTTTCATTGCAAAGGCAGTAAGACTTGGCAGTAAGATGACAATCCTCAAGTTGGGAAATAGGGAAGAGAAATCGAGAGCTTGACCAAAATCATCTCACATTTAAGGAAAATCAGCAAAGCAATCAGAACTGTCCTCTAAATCAGGCTGCAGATTAAGATGCTACAGCAGAGGGAAAATACCTTGTGTATACTATAGAAAAATGAGTATAGTTACCATTTTAAGTTAGTTCAACTATGAAAGTATTGTTTTAAGATCAAGGGATTAATGTGCTCTACCTTTTGGCCCTAACAAGTGAGAATTTTATAGCTTAAATATAGGAGAAAATTAACAGAATACTTTGGATAGTTCCAGAAGAAAAATCAGCACATTAGATAGCAGGTTCATCACTTCCTAGCAACAGGAACAACTTTAGATGTGTAATCTTAGCTCTACTGTGCTCTTATCAGTACACTTTAACGTGTGAAATCTCATTAGCAGGGAAGAACTACAAGCTTCCCAGGGAGAGAGAAGCACATTTAGGATTAGCTACACAGGACTAAAAAGAATACAAACAAGAACATTCCACTGCTGATAATTCTTAACTTGCCAAACTGCAGAAAACACATACAAAAAAGGTTGATGGAGCCATCACCAGTGGAAAGATGTTACTTTATTAGATAATATAGCATGGCATCTTGGCTCTCAACTTCCAAGGCAGGTTAAGACCAAAGACCTGAGATTAGCCACACTGATCACAACTAGCAAAGTAAATAAAACCATAAAAAAGGAACATATTTATTCATATGTTTTGTTCCTTTAAATTCAAGAAAATTATCTAGATATGCAATAAGGACATAAAATAAGGGAGAACAAATGCTCAACAGAAGGTTAAAATCTCTGCTATTAAAATAGCATTAAACTCTGTCTATGGCCAACTCACTTTCACAAAACTCCACATGGTCCATTACGAAACATTCTTCCAACAGAAAAAGCAAGTAACCACATACCAAGCTAAACAGCGCTAACAAAACAGCAAGTAAGCACATGGACTTGATTCACCAGGATGATTTCTGAAATGTAATCATATACACACAATTAGTCTGCACGGCTTGGTTAAGCAGGATCACTTCGGGGAGACATACTGCCCACAACTTTTTTATCTAAACAAACATACCTAGAACCAGTGATGCTTTAGTTGAATTATTATGACAGTGGGTGTAGCATTTGAAAAAGCAAATAGCTGACATCCAGAGCGTTGTTACACATGTCATTGTCACAAAATCAGACTGGTACAACTGGAATTACTGCATTTACCATCAAAGCCTTTAACCATAAAAAGAGGTGTCTAACACCAGAGGTACCAGCGTTTACTAGCCTGGTGCCTGTTAATGCCAATTCCTTTCACATGAAATTAAACCAGAAGGTGTGTGCAAGTAACACGCCTGATGTATCCTAATCTCTATAGTGTTTTTGAACATACAGGACTGGATCAGAACTAGTTTCAAGTAAATGTTCCCTTCCCACCCCAAAACCAGGGCTTTCATCCGCACTGTTTTACTACATAGAGCTACGCCTACCTTCACCACAATAGTTGCTAATGGTCACATAGTCAAAGTCTGATTGTCTTCTGGAATGTCTCCAGAGTTGAATTTACGTGTTGAGAATCTTGGCACAATTCCTGCAAAAAGCAAGCCTGCTTCAGCAGAACGCTAAGCACAGGTTTCAGCCATCTGGATGGACTGTAGCAATATACTGACAACTGATGCTAATACAGTTAAAAGTAACTAAAATGCTTGTGATTGATCTGCTTCATTCACTAATCTTGTGTGGCCAAGAAAAGACATTGTTGTATTGTTCCACACTTGCTGCATAAAAATGGCATTTGCATGAAGGGTCAATCCAAAGAAGAGTAAGTGGTTTGCATCTTTGTGCTAACACACACGTCCTTTAAAGTGCACCTTTCCACACCAAATTGCCTCACACTGCCACGAAAACTTGTTTCTTTGAATTACAAACACACCTCAAGCATTTCTAAAGTAAGTAACTGCCTCCTTTTCCCAGTGATTTCAGGAAATTATGACATACTCTTCTTTGCTTTAACTAGGTCAAGTAATCAGAATATGTTTCTTCTCTACTGTGGTCAAAAAGATTCAATGTTGAACTTTTGACTGAATTTAAAACTAACCCTTTTCCTCATCTGAGACTGAGGAGCTAGCCATAAGCCCCAAGTGGCTTACTTGTCAGACTGAAGTATAAATCCTGATAATTCACAGTTATAAACTGATCCTTTCACCAAAATACCCAAGTAATTAAGCAACTCTTGTATTGCCACAGGAACAAATGTACTGTCTTGGAAAGGCTCTTTCACGTTGGCAGCAATTTTATCAATTCAGAATAATGAACTTCAGTTACAGAAATCTTGCTAATTTTGTGGGCTTTTATTTTGTATTGTTACTTCCATAACAAAACATGGCATCTCCTCGTCACTTGAAAAAAATCTAGTTAGCTCTTATCAGTAATGCCAGACTATTCATTCCTTTTAATTCAGTGTATTTCTTATGAGTTTCATCAAGTGAACTTTTCAGAGATTCATCATGAGGATTTTTATTATGTTTACTATTCCTGAAATAGTTCAGCTAGGTGCCTGCTGTTGAAAGGCTGATATTTCAGTTTAACACATCTATCAGTTCTAAAGTTCACAACACATATCAGAAAACAACTTTAAGATTCATATTTTTGTACTTAGTGGCCTTGCAGCATGAAAACAAGCGTGGAAGTTGAATCATGGATTGCGTATTCAGTAAAAACTGAAAAGAAAAATAGAAATCAGATTATAACACTGTTTTTTTTCAGGAGGGATAAGATGCCTCTTTCATCGTAACCTCATTAATTATCTTGGGTGATACTACTTTAATCACTGACAAACAGATATTCCAGTTGACTCTAGGCACACATAAATATTGCACTGTCAGTCATGGTGAAGACAGTTTAAGAGAACGATTTCATCGTGCCTTTTTGGCATCAGAACCTAGCAGGAAACTAGACCATAACTGGAATTGTTTTGCAATAATCTACAAACATGAGTATCATTCACTTCCATGTACAGCTTGAACTCTTGTGTCCCTGTCTCCCCACTACACTACCTGACAAAATGATTTTCTCTCTGCTTACAATTGGATCTTGTCTCCTCAGCCTGTCCTCCTTACTGACCTGCCTATAGGACAGAAAAGACAATTGCAAAGTATCGTTGTATTTGCAGGTCCAAAGATGAACACCATTGTCTTGATAAATTTGAAGTACTATGCACATGATTTTTTTTTTTTTTATTTAGATATATGTATGTATTTGTTTTTAACTGGATCATGACAAAGGTCTACACCTATAGCATCCTTAGACTGGTTACCTAGACACCTACTGCCCCCACCCCAAACCCCACTGGGCATCATTAAACAGAATTTAAAAAAAAAAAAACAACTAACACACACACAAAAAACTATACCCTACTTCAAAAAATATTTCAACCCACACCTGAGACCCACCTATCCTGCCTCACTCCTTCAGACTGCTGGCAGCACTGTTGTCACTGGGAGTGACGCTGTTATATTCCCTGAAAGCAATTCTCTAGCAGTTCATGTCATTTAGATGATAACTTAAAAGCCCCATTATGGTAGAAGTAGCAAATGCTTGAAGTTCTCATTTATTCCACGTTCTCAGAAGAAAATTTCTACAGGGTAAGAAAAAAAAAAAAGAGAGACTTGTCACCTGAGTGTGTATTAATAGCCATTTATGTATAATTTTGATTCCTCTTGATTTCTCAGTAAATTATAGCAAGCACTGAAAAACACCTACAAACAAATGACAGAAACTATGAGTTTCTACGAAGAGGGAAGAAGTGGCAACACGTTAGTGGAACTAAAGTGTTTTAAAGCTCCTAATGGTTAATTTCTTTCTGGAAAAAAGGCTGCTTCCAGTTGCAAACAATCTCTGTAGACTGACACAAATGCCTATATATTAACAGTCCAATGCTTTATTACTTTAGCTCTTAATAATCTTTAAATATGCCATCAAACACTGTATTTAAACAGAGCCATCTTCCTATAATATGTAAAGTTACCTGTCTGATTATAATTTACAATTTTATAACTGTCTAGCTTTACAGCTCCACTACTTAAATGCAAATATACGCTAATGGCTTCAGTTTTATATAGCTTTTGAAAGCAACATCTAATCACAGCCAATATAGAATTTCTCTATTGCAGTTTTATTTCATCTTCCTCTATAGGTAACATTGCTTAGTATTTTTCAAGGTGGCTTAGAACTTGGCAGAAGCAAGTCATTATTTTGTGTTTTTTGAAGAATTACATCAAAACTCAAGTAATGTGTAAGCTTTCAGAACGTTTTAAGCTTTGTCCTTCTGAATGACTGTCTTTTTGCACTAATCTTGTTTAAAGAGTAACGTGTTCCACAAGAGAGGTGAGAAGTACTTTCATTAAAGCATATATTTTGTCTCTATATTACTTAATGCTACAAAACCATTTCAAAAACCTTCTTTCCATGTACTTAATGGAGAGAAACCATTTCTTTTATTTTGCTACTTTTCTCTCCATAAAAAAAGTATTTTTATTAGTGTGCTGCAGATCTCCCCTACATCTAAGTTAACCTCAATGAAGTCAATAATATTTATTAATCACACATTATTTTCACAATATTTGTTGCATCAGTTGTTTTCTGATCTATGCTTGCCAAGTTTTTTGAGATATCAGACCAATTCCAGGTATGTTTTCTCTTCCATTTATGCAGCTTTGTATCCTCAAATATACACGAAAGAACTTTATAATTAAATCTCAGATATATAACTCATAAACACATTAAACAAACATACCCAGGTATGTTGACCTCTTCCATTTTTTCCCCCTTGACAACATTCTCAGCAGGCTCCTACTGCTGTTGCCTTCTCTCCTTTTTATTCTCTTACCCCTCAACTTGAAGAGGCTGCTTCTGGATCCTAACATACCCTCCATACTTAGCATTGTTTATTCCTTTCTGACATTCAAAACAAGTCTGATAAAACTAATTACTGAAAATGTCCTTATCCTACTTTCATAATCACACAAGAAGCACCTGGAGAAAATGTATTTAGTCTTCTGGTACATGGTAGAACAAGTCTCATGTTCCCCCACAACCACTGGTGCCAGATAGGCATCAAGCACCATGGAAGCACAGTGAACTACTTGAAGCAATTGTCCTGCAAAAATGCTGAGAAGACATGTCTGATTTCTAATTTGTAATTTGGATTGTTTTCCAAGAAAGATAAGTCAGTAAAAGGAGGCATATGATAACTACCTAAATATTTAACAGGTTGCTGCAAAAAGGAAGTATATATATTTGTCTTGTGCATAATAGATAGCAATAGGTTAAAGGGGAGCAAGGGATTTTCTGTTTAGACAATGGGAAATACATTCCAGTGGAAAGGATGATCAAGTCCTACAGAACCTAGAAGTGCTGAAACTTTTATCAGATGTCTGCTTAGCCCCTAAAAGAAAAAGCTGATATTCTGGGGATCGTTCATTGAAATTCAACTTTGGATATATATTGCATGGTTCTAGTAATAGTAGCCTGACATTTAGCCACAAATACATAATTATTAATTTAAGTGTCTTCTAGAGAAATAGTAAAATGTAAGACAATAAGACTAATGTATAATGCTGTGAATACCTCATCTCAATATAAAAATGAAAACAAGAACATCAATTAACTTTGAGTCCAAGCACAAACGCCTGTCCAGTGACGAGTCGTTCATCATTAGGAAAAGCAGTGTGTTGAAGTAAACTTCTTCCACAATTTGTAACAAATAGTTTAATTATATCTTGCTTGTCATGTACACTTTCATATCACATTAATTATAATAAGCACCACTTGTGACGGTTGTCACTTTACTAAACTTGCTTTCCATCTCCAATGCATTATTTCCACCTAAAATGCTAAGCACTACCCATCAGACCAAAGACAGCAATGGAATTTACAGTAAGAACAACACTTAAGTAAAATGTGCTTAAAATAGAGTTACAGCAATTTACCAAGCTTACAGCAGCAGTCATTAAAAGCCATAGCTGTATGTACCAGAAGTGATTTGAAAGGTTTCTTTTTGGTAAATGTATTTTTGAAGAGTACACCCTTTATCATTTGTTGAAAAATCTGCAAAGAGAAGTAAGATTGTGTAGCTTATTTATGGGCTACACTCACTGATTTATTTTTTTCTTTAACTGTATGAGTAATTCTTTGGCAATATGCCTTCAAAGTTAAAAGGATGAACATTAAATTATGTGCAGAACAATTTAGCAAAGACTGCTCAAGCACCACACAGGAATAAGAATACACATTTAGAATTTTGTTTGGTCTCAGGATTTTAAATTGTGGCAGATAACAATCTACTAGCTGCTAAATCTGTAGGTACTCTGCTGCTAAGTGCTTCATATAATGCCCCTTCCACAGACACTCCTCATGTTCAGATTCCATTCAATGGTTTAGAGAAAATTAAGATCTACAGGTTCTTGTCAGATGATTTTAAATTCTGGACAGAACCAGCTTCCATATCGAGCATGTGATCGTTTATTATAAATCCATAGAGAAAACACAAGCCTGTGCAGTTTTCCACTGCTGCCCTCATTCTATCACTGAAACAAAAATCCACTTCAGGCTTACATCAACACAGGAATAGCAACAATTAACCAGTAAGAAATAGAAGAATGAAATCACTCCACCTTAACACCACAGATACACTATTGTAACTGCTTCAGAGATGCTAAAACATAATCTTCAGTGTAGATGCACAGGGTGATGGTGCAGGTTTTGTACAGGATGTCATGAGGCTCCTCAAACCCACCGAAATAACATCATCTAGCTTGTCTGGTTTGCATTAGCAAATGCAAGTCACCTTGCAACAGATGAGAAAAGGTGGGTCTTCGACAGGTCTTGAGCAGCTGCTTACTCACAGAACACAAAACTGTGCTGCTTCTACACCACTCCAGGAAAGCAGTGACAGTGGCAACACAGAACAGGAAGATCACTCTCAGCCATCAAGGGTAAATCGGCTAAGTGAGAAACGGTCTTCTCACAAAGTTTAAAAAGCCTGGAAAGGTAGCCTAGCTGTCCATTCAGAGGTGTAAGACAATGGCAGCTATCAGGGATGATCTCTCCTTAAAATTATTGAAAGGAAAGAAAAATTAAGAGTATTTATTTAGTAAGGAAATCAAGTTTCTGTTCTAAAGGTCTGCAGTAAAGGTTGGGTAAAATGTATAACCATTTGAAGGTTTTTTCAAAAAATCTGAAGTGGGAAATGAGAGCTGTACATATTTAGTGGCAAGCCACTTAAGATCAGTAATAACGGGTCACTTAAAACAATGTTTACTGTTAAGACAGTAGAGCTATTTTATTCATACTCCATCAGGGGTCATTATGATAATGTTATAATGAGCCACATGCAAACTTCCTGAAACTTTTCCTTTTCCAGGCACACTTATGAGCCTATTAATTCCAAGGAACCCAAAAGCTAGACATTTCAGGATGATAACAGAATCACAGAACTTCTAACTTTTATAAAACTAGCTGTACAGTCACACTATCACTAGAAGTCACAGAAGGTCATTATGAAGTCAGGATGTTTCACTGATCTACATGGAACACTTTGGTGGTCTCACTCTCGTTACTCACATCATCTGTAACACTAATTGGCTCCTGTCTTGGTAGACTCAAGTGAATAAAAGTATAGGAGACTGAATTGCATTTCATTCCTTTCAGAGGTAGAACATGTAAGCCTTTACAAACTGCCCTGAAAATTCTTTTACTGTCTCTAATTTAAAGAACAAATCTGAAAAACCTAACGTTGATGAATCATACAAGTTCATCTTATTAGCTCTTGCCTAAACTGATATTCACCCAGAACAAGTTTTACTTTGTGGGTTTGTTGGTCTTTGGGTTTTTTTTTTTTAACCTTTCCTTTGTTAGAAAAATTATTTGGAAGACTAATTGGAATACAGCAAACTATTCTTGTGCCTACATAGCAAGGATGGGCACTACAGAGTGACCAGAAAAATGCTGTGTTTGTACATAAAGATGCTGCACGAGGAAGTTCACAGCAGTCCAAAAAGAAAAAGCGAGCTACCTCAGGGCCTTGGCAACACGTGAGAAAAAAGCTCCACCAGAGAAGGCATTCAAGTCAGTTTGGCGTGAAGTGCACACACAGAAGAGTAAGAATTGCTCTGCACACTGCGTACAAGCTACAGAAGTAGTGACAAACTCCTCCAGTGTCAGGTCATATCTGTACTTCCTCTCCTCTTACGTGTCACCGTTGTGTCATTCTATCACCAACAATGGCAGTTACAGCAGTCTTACCCGAAGTTCAGGATCAAACAGCTGCAAATGGCTTTGCAAGGTGCTTTGGTAAGCAACCTGAGCAATACCTTAGTTTTAACTTCATCAGCGTTAGAAGGACAACTGTGGCCATGATAATATGTAACAATACAAAGAATACTGTAAAGATTCCACACTTGCTTTTAATGTAGTTTTTGCAAAACATTCAGCTTAAGATACCTACGCTTCTTCCACACGTAACAGCGCTAACACAATAAATACAACAGTCCATCTTCAAAAGCAAACATAATGCAAAACAAAATGAAACAATGCCCTTACTGGCAGCACCTCATTTCACGAGAACACCACAGCAAATACCTTTGGATCGTCAGAATGCACCTGACAGATCTACGATATTCCCAAGCTGACAAATTTAAGCTACTGGTGCTAAGAGAAAAAGTTGAAGTTCCCTGCTCTTCTCTTTTGCCATATAGGAACAGGGGAATTTTTACTTGTGATAAAATTCCAGCTTTCACAGGGACAGGGTGGGGAGAATAAATCAAAGAAAGAAAAACTAAGCAGTCAGTCAAATTTGTTCAGGCAGGAGGTTTGAAGGTAATGGAGACTATCACAGTGTATCCAACATACACCCAAGCCACCACAAAACCTACAACACGAACAACTAAATAGAATTCTTAGCTCTAGAATTTCCTTAATTTCACGACAAACACATTTTTAAAAGACAAACACATTTTTAAAAGGCATAAGATAACAGCATAACCATACTTTTTGTGTTTTGATAGAATTTTGAGATGTTTATCACGTTCTGCATCTTTCCACAAGACATTCACCTCAGCCTCTGCACACTTGCTCTGACTTTTCCTCAACTGTTTCCTTCAAAACAACCAACTTCTCACTGATTAAATACTTGCACATTTAACAGAATAGGCACCATTCTTCCTTAATTTAAAACACTTTCTGCTGAATACCTTGCCATTTAACTACAGAATATTATGTCTGACAGCATTACAGAGTCTTTTCATTTAATAGAAGGCATACTCAGAGACTGAATCCCCAAAAAAGTGATGTGGCCCTCCATTCAGGTCAACTGTGAAGAGATACTTGCTTCACCTTAGTCAGTGTATAGGTTGAAAGCAGAAGTGGGGATGGGGGGGTGGGAACAGGGAGAAAGAAAAATAAATAAATAAATCAGCAGGGGGCACAAGCAGCAAGATAAAATTCACCACCTACACTGGGGTTTGCAGCTAACCTAGCCAGCCCTAAATTGTTCCACTTTGTCTGCATTTCCAAGAGGTTCACACTGTGCAGAATAACAGCTCCCACCTTCTCTAACACCCACTAAAGTTTGAAAATGAAAGAGAAGGAATTTTTAAGAACTTGCAATTTTGATGAATCATACTGTGCATCTACCCACTGTAAAGAAGCAAGTTACTTTATGATCTATTATAATATTGTAAAGTTACTCCTGTAGGATAAAAATACATGCCAGATAAGATCATATCCAGACAGTCTCTCTAGGGGAGATTGAAAATGTGAGGATCTCTTTGCAAATCCAAACCTTTGTTTCCACATTATGTTGCACTTGCTAAAGATGGAAGCTGTACAAATAATTTAAAACCTTTTTCTCAAAATGAGAGATCAAGTATTTTCAGCTTAATTAAATGCAAATTAAAACTTTTTGAGATTCCTTAACTAAAGTCAACGCATAAATATATTTTATGTATCTATACTTATAAGACATTTTATTTTTAATTTAAAAGTAGTTCTACTTAATTTTAACAGTAAATAGAAATTATTAAGTAGTTTAAAGGCCTTCATCTTTTGAGTTCCCTACTTGGTAGTTTGGAAGGAATATCTGCAAACCAACCCTGTAACACCGCAGGCGTCACAGAATTCATAACCTATTTCTCTTCTACACTTCTCTCGCTGTTATCTGACTTAAGGCTGCAGAGACGCTTCTTAACAGAGCCAAGACCTTACCTCTACCAGAATTGCAAAGGATGCACCACTGCAAAACCTTTACTTCAGCATTTTCATTTTTCTCCACAATCTTCTAAAAGAATAATTATAATTTTTTTTTTAAATAAGGCATGCAAGCTTGGTGGAATGGTATAACAACACATTATCTAGTATAAGCATCCAATGCTCACCAATGCTACAACCCAGGAGACTCAATCACCTCACTCAAGCTTCTTGAGGTAGACATGCTTTTATTATTTCTCTTTACACTCCTCAGTGAGGTTTTTCACACCAATAATTAATTATTCCTACTTTTTTTTTTGAAACGATGTAAATTTTTAATAGCCATAACTTCTTGCAGCGAGAAATTCCACACATTGACAACCTATTGCATCAAGAACAATCTTGTGATTGTTTTAAGTCCTTCACCTACACTCTTTACACTCTTCTACAGCAAGAGGCAATGAACCACTCATCTATCTATGCCATTCTTGATTTACAGATTCTATAGTATTCACATCATTAGTTGTGTCTTGTGCAAGTGAAAAATGCTTTGTGACCTACACACCCCTATTATGAGAAGCATTCTGCATCTTACCATTCTTGCTGATCCCCTTCTTGAAACTTTTTCTTCTATATCTTTTTTTGAAATCAAGATATTCCAAAACAAAGGCATTTACCAAGGATTTTACAATAACATTGCAGATGCTTTCTGATTTGTTATTTTTCAGCAGCGTACGTAAAAATTCCATCAGTAACTGGATGGCTAAAACTCTTCATTCTCTATTTTGTGAGTTCTTAGTAAGTGATATTTCTTTCAGTTCCATTCTGTAATTTCCTTCTTCCATTCTGTAATTTTCATTAAATGACCAGCAGCTAGATAACTATAAAATTCCTTTAAATTGCTGGTAATTCTTTAAGAGTTGGAATAACAATGTCATTTTATGAAATGACCACTTAGAATAAATTTTCTTACATAACTAGACTGAAATACAAAAGAGACTCCCTATATACATACTATTTTAACAGTAGAATTACCATAGTTTGTGTCTGCATAATCTGGAAACAGCCACACTATCTCACCAAGTTAGTCATTTTCTAACAGGCTTCTTGTTCACTCCAACATTGTTATTTTGGTTACTGTCTGAGCTATTGAAAATGCTATTAAACCTTTCAGTTTTGCTACACAGCAAAATTACTAGCAATAGGCACTAGAAATATTGACTGCAGTCAGAAATGTTTGGATAGGCAGCTCAGTTCAAAACAACTTTCAAAGCCCAGTCCCACATTTTCAAGGAAAAATGACAGAGATGTATAGCAAGGGTACTAACAACTTTCTGTCATGCTGAAAGTGGAGGAAGGCAAATTTTGCATCCCTTTGGCTTGCATTCCATTCTGAATCAACACCCTACTTGCTGCTCAACAAAATCCAAAGAACTAAAATATTTTTTCACGTTCAGACTGAAATAGTCACAAGATACAAGTACCAAAGGACCAATTTTGCAATCTGTGTAAAGGACTTAAGTACTAAAAGGACTGAAGGTCATCTCATCTTGGCTCATCCTCAAGTCAGCCTGACAGTTTTTACCCCATATACTATGCATCTTTTTGCAGAAGTTATCCCTTTTCTCCCCTTTAGAGCCTCCTGAGTAGCAGTTATAGATTGTTGCTGACCCAGATTTTGACTATAAAGAAATATGTACAAAATTACTCCAATCTGCATGCAAGCATGAATTTGGTAGTTGCACCAGGAACAAACGTCTCTATAAAAAACCTACCACGATAAAATTGCCTCAGCATTTTTTTTAATTCGAGCTTAGACTGCTTCCTGCAGAGAGCACATTAAGTATTTGCAGAACTAGAAAAATCAGTGTTGATAGTCTGTTAGCTTTAACAGTTGTCCTGAGTTTCTAAGACCAGACAAATCACTTTATTTATACATAATCAGCAATCTTACATTCTAGCTCAGTGGTTTCACTATACCCATGATCCCTTTTTTAGAGTTTCATTTTTGCTTCAAGTCTTACAATATCATTGTAAGTATTAAATAGGAAATTTCTAATATTGCATGTGAATCAAAGTTACAGGTAAGACCACAGTAAAACAATGCTTTTTTTGCTTTCAAAGTTATATCTTAAAAGAAAGAAATAATTCCTCCATTTAAACATATATGGTAAAAAATGAACATAAAAAATCAGCATTGTGGAGAATATGGAAATATTAAATATGAATCAAAGTTGCTTTAGAGATGAAAGAAAATACCTAGTCAACACCACCTTTTATAAATCCTGATTCAGATAATGAGTTTAGCAGACCTATATACACATTTCCTACTATTATATGTAGTCAGATACTATCTTTAAAAACTGTGTTAACCTTTTAAGGTTTTAAGGATATAAATTTTCTACTTCTAATGCAGAAAAGGCAGCAGCTTAAAAAAAAGGTGATTCAGATACCATTAAGGCATTTTTTGCATTTCCCTATAAAAATCACAGAATTGTTGTATTTGGGAATATGACCTCAGAAGGTCAATTGGCTAATAACCAGCCCCTTCCTACACCATGGCTCAACACTTGGCTAACTCCCACTTTGAAGCAGGCAGCTCTGGAACATGTCAGCCAACTCCTGACTGTCCCCAAGGATGCAGATTTCATCTCATGGGTACCTGTTCCAGTATTGATGATCATCACCGCAAAATTTATTTTCTTACCATCCTACCAAATTTTCCTTGTATCAACTTGTATTCAACATCCCTTATCTACATCAACTTAAAGATTGGCAGCTGTATTTGGTTTTGGCCATGAAATAAAGTAGATGAACAGATTTATTTTTGTTGCTGGTTAGCATCAACCAGAGGCCACCAAACCAAAGGCCTGTGCTTTTGTTATTTACCCAGGATGATTTTTCCATCTTAACGAATACATCCCAAACAACCCTGCCTGCTCATGCATGCTAGACACCGAAACAAATATTCAAAATTCTGTCAAAACAGAGAAGTGGCATATTGATGGCATGCATTGCAACCAGAGTTTCAGTCTCTTTCTCATCTGATTTCAACCCTTTATTTACATATCCCAAACATCTGCTGTGTAGTTTAGGACAACTTTTAAGACGGAAATTTGATTTGGGTTTTCATTCAAGGAATTTTATCATTCAAGTGGTAAAGTCATATTCATATCTTAGTGCTTTCACGGCTCAAGGGAACACATACTGCTTAACAAGAAAATAATTTTAATATACTTTGTCACAGTGCGAGTGATTAACAAAATGAGTCATTGCATTGTTTGAATTCTGGGACTTGTAACATCAGCTATCTAAACTCAGATAAGCATCACTGCTGATGAATCAACATTTATTGTTTCCACTTATAGCTGCAAAATATACTATTTACCGAAATTTTTTTTAGCTACAGCACAGCCCCCAGCATATGTGATATTGTCAAAATAACGGCTAGATAATAGGAAATTTCAATACAGCATCTGCCCAGAAAATTTATACCACTCCATTGCTCCTTACAAAAAACAATTTCCACCCTCTACAACACAGGGACATAATTCCATTAAGTACCTGGGAAAAAAGTGCAGTCTCAGATAAACACAGCACGTAAAGGATCAGTAGAATTACTGCTTTTCAGTAATTTGTATTTTCAGATTTAGCTCTTATTTAAATACTTGCTTGTTTGATGCTTCTGATGTTCTCAAAGATAACAGGAGTTACCTTATTATAAGATAACTATTTATAGGAAGGGGTGTATCTAAATACATCTGTAACTGGAGGTGCGTGACAAAGTTCTTATACTGGGAAGTAACAAGACTGGAAGTAGAACTAGTGTTAACTCCAACTTTGCAAATATGAACTCAGTTTTCCAAATATAGGTTTAGCACTATTTATTGACATAAAGTATTAATAATGTACCGAATATCTTCTCATATTAGAAGACTAAGTTTGTAAACAAAAAGAATAAATTCACATAACTGCACATTTCATTAAGTTAAAATGAAGAATTTGATGTGTATCAAAAACACTAACAGCAAATTTATTCCACCATACAGTTCAGAGGGTATTGTTTGTAGCTCAAGATGATCATTTTGAAACACATTTCCATTTTTTGCAGCCAGTTTGTCTGATAACTGTAATAAGTAGCTTATTGCTGGACATACCTAATTTGTACAGAAAAACATGCTGCCAAGCCCATAAGATAAATTCAAGTGATCAAACAAAAGCTTATAAAAGGCAATTATCAACAAAGAAATGTTCTGAGCAAGGAATAATACAGGAGAATATATATTACACACATTGATTTAGTACCAACTGTTGTTACACAGCTCATAACTGTAATTTTGAACATTTTTACAAAGAGGAAGTCCAAAATTTCAAGAAACATCCTGGAAATGCATAAATTGAAGTTCAGCATCATTAGCCAGGACTGTAGAATTACAGTACAATCAGGGTTGATAAATACAAAAACAAAGCTGCCAGCTAGTCATGAAGTATGGGAACTAAATTATGATTTTGGATATAAAAACAACAAATATTTTCTAAATTACATGCATAAACCTCATTAAGCAAAGCTGGAGAAAGGAAAGAACACTAACTTAGAATTTGAAGTTCTATCTGTTCTCATTATGGAAGAACTTCTTACATCATGGCAAAGAAATGCAGTTATTCTTTACCAGTATTAAATCCCTGGGTTTCTTGCTTGCCTCAGCTTAGAAGCTCCATAATAGAACCCCTTGTTGCAGTATTAGCTCTAATAGCATTTACCACATACTAGCCTGTGAGAAGTTGAGAAATAAAGTTGGAGTTTAAAAAAAAAAACTGAATTAATGTTGTATCTGGATAACATTTTGTTCACTACATAAAATTATGTGGTTTCATTTATCTACAGCCTTTAACTGATCATTTTGAAAGCATCCCTAGATGGAAAATTTATTGTTCCAGGACAGTATCATCTTCCGTTTCACAAAGTGATTGGCATTCCTGTCTTGTTTTGCTTCCCTCTTCACTCTGGATAAGATTAAGTATCCAGAAATACGGTTAACCCCAGGGCTGAAGTATTTGGTTCAGAGAAACTTCACTACAATCCATCATGTTTTGAACATAAGGAAGCAGGCAGAGGGGAAAGTTTTAATTATTATTAGTTCGAAAACAGTTTCGATACACTATTTTAATCTTTTGTAAAGCATTCCCTCACTATTTCAAGTTCATTACTAAGATGTTTGAATTGAAATTTTTCTGCATATTGATATTATATATCCTGCATAAGTTAGCTATTTCAAAGTGCCACTACACTGCAAGCCTTCAAAACTACTTTTGTTTTTTCCCTGAGAAAGGCAGAGATGCAGACAGAGAGGCATCTGTTCTGTAGCCATTACATGCAAAACCCTCACATTTTCATAATAAAGAGCTAAAGTTAACAAGTCTGTATTTCATAAACAAACCAGTTGTATTACAGCTGCCAGGAAAGCCATAATCCTGAAACAAAAGAGATTTTGACAAATCAGTTTTGTTGTGTATTGAACAAAGAAAATTATTTTCGTTCAGTCATGTTTAAAACAAACAAGAAAGCAAATCCCCCCAAAACTTAGTACCCAACAGAAGACCTAAATATCTTAAAATTCTAAGTGATCTAAGAAATTCCAATGGCTAAAGTATTCAGGTGAATTAAAATGGGGTTTCTCATAGTTGAAGAACTGTTCTCAGCATTCAGTTATTCTCCTGCTCACAAACTACTTTTCTGATTGAAAAGGAATTCCATCCTACATATTCAAAACATATATTTTGCAGCATTCATCTAACTCCTACGTATACAAAATGCTACCATGACAACATGGACACTGAAAGTGAGTTAAGTAGATCATACTGCACAGTTCGATGCACTGTTCTGACATACAATTGCAACTTCTATCTAGTGACAAATTTGCAACCCGGGGAAAAGAAGAAACCTGTAAACATAAGGATGTTCTCTTCATTACACACCAACCCTAGTCACTGGCATGCTCATGATGTAACTTACTGGATTTACTACTGAGTCAAAGTCTTTTGGATTTATGAATCTTATCTCAATTATCTTGGTCCAAACCACCCCAATATGTCTAACAATAAAACTTACGGCTTGGATTTTTATGAGCAAGACTTGCATTTGCAGATAAAATTTCAGAGTTTATCCTAATTTCTAATTGCACTTCTAATTTAAAGCCAAACCCTTTCTAGTTTAAGTAAACAAAATCCCAACACACTAAAGGGATCAGTTCCTTAAACTTTCTCTTCTAAGCTGTTCTGATATCATAGATGTAAATATGTTTAACAAAGTGAGCCATGAATTTTTACAAACACAAGTAAACAGCCAGTATATTAGAAAGAACAACCCAGTTAGATAGATCTTGGGAGTCATTTGACTGACAGTAACATGAAAATAAAAAAATATAAAAAAAACACCCAAAAAAACCAAAACAAAAACCAGCACAAAAGACTTGAAATTTTCCAGTTTATATACCTGCTATTTAAAAACATTAGAATTAGGGATGAAAAAAACTGGTAATAATTGAAGTTGGAATACTGTTCTTTGTCACGACCTGGTGACAGCTTTGAGGAACAACTAAGCATATGAGGGACTTCTCACCATGGGGTTCCCTAACTGCTGGCTGCACACCAGCTACATTACATTCC
>VWZZ01003496.1:1371528-1435704 GCA_013399095.1 Psophia crepitans
GGGAAGGGGAAGGGGAAGGGGAAGGGGAAGGGGAAGGGGAAGACCTTGGAACATGGCTGCAAATACTTTGGTGCTGTGAATGTTTCTCTCAGCTAAAGTAATCCAATTTCTCACATCCCCACATTGGCGGGCTTAATCTCATTCCATCTTCTTTCCAATTTGGGTCAATCAAGAGAAGCTAGGTCCCTGTCCAAATTAATTTACAGAACTAAGGTAGATTACCCTTTAAGGATGAAACTTTAAGTATGATTTATTGTAATTTAATAAGGAATAGCGTTCAGATGAGTTTTACTCGGCTAACTAATAATTGCATCAATACACCATAAATGTTAACAGCTTCTATTTGCAAATATATTTCCTTTGATATAATTTGGGAACTGTGTTTAAGAGCATATAACATAGTTACCCCTCATTTCTTAAAGTCTTTGCCACCTTGCTTTGACATTGTAGATGACTTTGTGCTGGAGTTCCAGAAAAGTTAAGTAGGTACTCTGGTAGCTGCTACCCAACAGAGATCCCCCTCAAAGGGATCATTTAATCCTATCCCTTTCCTTACAGAGGAACTTTTCTGACAGATAATTGTGTAACATTTTAAACTCCAGCAAGAGCACTTTTCATTTTTTTAGGTCCTTATGGTAAATAAAGATTCTCTTGACTATGCTATATAATATACTAAGACTTGCTTCTGATGCTCCAAAAAGGCGACACACACACACTCCCACTGGCCCAGCCTTCATGATACTTTCTTAATTGCTATTATTATGAAAAGATAAGTCTTAATATCTGTGAAACATGATTGACTATATTAGTTGGAAATTCTAGGACGCACCATGTACGCATTTTAGCTTTCCTACAATCAGTGGATTCCCATTCTTTTTATACTGGTATTCAAAGTACCACTTCCATTAGCACAGAAGTGCTTCAGTTGCCATCTAGCAGAAACTGGCATTGAACAGCCTCATCGGATGATGGCAACCAAAGTAACCAATTATGTATAAATTGCCTGAGTGCCTCAGGATCTCTGGATGAGTAACTACCACAGTCAGTAATATGATTAAAATCTGAGCTACAAGGCCATCTGACTATGCTTTGATCCTTATCAGCGTATCTCCAGATTAACAGTAAGCACTATATCCATAACGAGGTCATTTTCCACAGCATGTAGATATTAGAAATCTGACACATAAGAGTGCTCTCATGTATAAAAACAAAACAACAAAATAGTAGCATTTACTTCCTGAAAGATTTTAAATGTGTCCAAGACTTGCCACCATATGAAATACAGAGATATAACTATTTTCATTGCAGAGACTATCAACATGTAATAATACAAATTTTCCTACTTATTTACTAATTCAGAGACTTAATAACAAGAGCAAAAAATAAGTTTGCTATGCACATTTTAGAATAAAAGGAAAAGCAGTAGATGCTTCAGTGAAATCTTAAGTTCACAGAAATCCTTAATTTTTACCTCTTTCAAAACAGTTTATGTTCCTCCACAATAAGTGCATGCAAGTAAGGGACTGCAGCACCACATAGCATGTTTGTCCTTTACAGCGTGCCCTAATCCCTGTCAAAAGGAAGTGATAAATTTGAAGAAAATTTAGTGTAGTAACAGCGAAACTAGCAAGTTATCTTAAAAATCAAAATATATTCCCTTCAGTGAAAATGCAGCTACATTGGAAAAGTGAGCAAAACACACCATAAAGAATTAGAAAGTATAACATCCATCTCTGTGTTATCATCTTTTGTGTGTGTTCCACATGTTCAGAGCTACTAGTTTAGGAAGTTACTTCATTACTTACTTCCACTCCTAGTTTAGATTAGCACATAAACACTATTCTGAAGCCATAGCTGGTGGTGAAATGGAGCATTGTGGCAACACCTGCCACCTATCCTTAGAATACACTTTTTCCCCCCCACACTTGCCACTCCTTAATAAGCACTGCTCCGAGCAAAGCTGGACCCTCAGATATCACGTACTACATTAATTTTTTTCTGACACTATTGATGAGATGGGAGAATAAGCTCCATCTTACTCCAGCAAGACAGTCATTGATAATCAGGAGCTACTTCATTTCAGTTACTTGTTTGAGTACCACATGGATGTAGTCAAAGAGTTAACAACCATAACACAACACCCTTTGAACTTTATTCCATATGGCTACTCCCACTATAACAGATGGTGTAGCTATTTGTTTTCAGCTTACTCCTGATGTACTGTTTTCTGTCTTCTGTTAAAATGACTGTGGCTAAACAGTAGAAATGACAGCTGCCCATTCCTGTTGTCCTTTCCTTGCAGCTTGCTATCTTAAAGCTCAAGAACACTGCTGAAGGAGGAGATTGCTCATATGCTGCAGGCTTTCTGATTGCTGTTTTTCCTCCTCACTCCTCCACATTGCAGCAGCTACTCTTAGCTGAACAGACTCACTGCTGCTTGGGAAGAAAAAGTAGGAGACTCCAGAGAGGAGCCAGGGACTTGCTTACAGCAGGAACAGACCCAAAACCAAGCTGCAGAAGTGCTAAGAAATAAATCAATAAATAAATCAGCTTGAAGAATTTTTTCACAGTTGTTTCTTCCTCAGAAAAAACTACATGTACGTGAGTGTGTATATAGCAGGCTTCAGTGTCATTTCATCCTGCCTTTCCTCTTCTCTCCATTGCCAAGGACACATGCAGTTTATTTTTTGTAATCATATCAAAAGTTCAGTTCACATTTTTTAATAACATAGTTTTAAAAAAATCCGGTTAAGTTTTTCATATGTGGGTTTTGGAACATATCATCCACACATATTAAAGACAGGTAATTTTAATATTATTTGACTTAGGTATATTAATTTTGCTGTGCTTCTCCATTATGTTTCTGTACATGCGTCTGAACTACCACTACCTGAGATTGCCTCGAAAAACACCTGAGTTCCAAGCTCTGTGTTTGGTAGGTCATGAGACCCTCTGTTAAAACAAAACAACAACAACAACAAAAATCCTGTCTGGCATTGATTCTGGTTGCTAGTGTACTCCTAAAAGTGTCTATGCAGACATCCAGAAACTGTAGCTAAATATAATATCGAGTGACTATGAAAAAGGATGTGTTAACCAGCTCTATCATGAAAGAAATGCAAAAAAAAACCTAATTAAAACATTGTCAGGAATGCCAATATCACATTTTCCATTAAGAGCTATTCCCAAACTGTTTCAAGTTGAGTTTGTTGTTTACTCACAACACTTTTTTCATTGTTCCAGATAAAATACAAATCTTATCAATAAAGCATTTCATTAATGATCTCACAGACTAGAATTTTCCACAGATTCTAAATGAACTACTTGAACATTGTTTCAGAGATCTAGGCCACTACATACTACTTTTTTTCTTTTTTCTACTGTATATTTTTATTAACTCCCCTAACAGCAAATCATTTGGCCAGAGTAGAAGATTAATTCCCATAATTACTTTTCCATGTTAGCAACATCTCATTGAAACAGGACGGGATGCCTGGGCTGACAAGAGGAGCAGAGAGGAAGATAAAGCACAGGACAGATCTCTCCACTGAAAGTCAGAGAAGGCCTACAAGCTCATTTGACCCACAGTTCCGAAGTTTAAGGTGAATAAATACTTGTACATCAGTTACATCAAATACAACCAGGTTTGTCTTTCTCCAAAAGCTAGCATCCAAATTTAAACTTTCAACTAAACTTTACTAAGCTAAACTTTACTCTTAGGGTTTTTTTTGAAGTGAACCTCTTGAGTTTAGTTTAAAACTTCATTACAGGCTTAAGATGAAAACAAGCTCTGATTTTTTTTTTTGAGTTGTGTAAAAATGCTTTTCATGACAATAATATATGACTTCAATAATACTATTTCATTTTTCACTTTGACTTTTTATATTACTTTCCCTGTTAATTAGCTCTTTAATAAAAAGCCAGAAGATGACAGGTTTCAATTCCATGTACAATGATGTGTTTGCCTTTTCCCTCCACATTCAACTGCACAAACTGGAGATTTCTTGAAGTATGATCAATGGAAAACAAAACAAGAAATATTTGGCAAACATCTGATCCTTCTGCTTGCTCCACACAAAGGTAAGTTAAGATGCTTGTCTTAGAGAAATTGAATAGATGATCTAAGGATTGATTTATAATCATTTAACTGCACAGCTATTGTATCTTTCAAACATTTCGATCACCAAGATATCAATGCCCAGGCCATAAGCACTGGATAAAAGCGAACAGGTAGCATGCAACATCTTCAGGAAATCCTCAGTTAGAAGTCTCAAATTATGGTATATTTTATCTTATTTGCCAGTATAAAAACAACATCAAAAACCATGTGGATGCTTGACTGACGTTATACCCCTTGCATTTCATAGCTTCAGACAAAGTTATGGTTTTCTGAATAATTTAGTTCTAGCTAGATTGTGTGCCTCAGGAATGGCTTTATATGATTTTAATCTCTTCCTGACTCCTCCTCCATAAAGATGAGGTTCATATTTAATTCAAGCTATTCTCAGTCACTTCTTTCTCCACCTTAGCAATGACATTCTGACTGCCGAATATCACAGTAACAAGGCAGAGAGCAAGAGCTGTGATCAATTGTCAAATTGTACTTGGATAATGGATACAGGCATATTTCATGCAGATTACAAAATGGGGAGGTCTTTGCTGAATTTTCACTATGATTTATTTCATAAAACAGAGATGAGCCTAGAAAGCAGGGCAAAAAAAACCCCTATCATTTATATAAGGTACTGACAACAGCATGTATTCATTTACAATGTAAAAAGATATCTTTCAGGATTCTTTCAGCCACTTCAATTAAGTCATTAGCTTTCATTTCTTAGTAAGACCCATTTTTAAATGATCCAAATGCCAACATCAAAATGAAATAAGAATTATGTACAGCTAAATTATAAAACAATATCCTTAATGTAGAAAAATCAATTCTGCAGGCAAGGTAAAATTTGTGCAATGCCTATTTGGCAAGAAATAACCATTTTTCAGTCATCTTAATATTTCTCAAGAGACCTTAAATTTATATATCATCTATTTACTTGAATTCATGTAATTAAGACTGCAAATAAATGACCTCTACAGCACTGTACTATACATAGCTTGGTGGTACTTGCTCAGTGGTAAGAGTGTATTTCCTGCGTGGTAAGTAGGCAAGATCCTGTGAGGATGCCCCACCCATGAACTTCACCAAACATCACATTAAACACAGGATAGTGTTGGGAGCATTTCTGTCTCACACTGCTTCTCGAGTCATAATTACAGCAGCTTCACTGCAAAATCCAAGCTTTCAAAAGCAATGTTTCTTCAGCTACAACCTGTGCTCTGAGTTTTTCACAGTTGCAACATTAACCTCCTCAAAAAGTATTATATAAAGCATGCGGTGAATATATAAAGAAGCTCTGGCTACCAAATTGGGTCTAACACATTCATTCTGGCTAGCAAAATTCTGTGCAGGCTAGGTCACCTTGACTCATTTACAGCACTAAGGAACATGGGGAGTGGGAAACTCCCATTTTTCTGATGTTGCCACTGTTCCAAGCATTTTTTTCTTCATTTTATTAGACCTTACTTAACCATTTCAAGGACCCAGGTCACTTATTTTGGTAGAGGATCCATTTTGGCGATTATGTTTTAGCAACTTTTAAATCTTCCATTATTATTATTTGATATCTTGCACTAGTGTTTATAACATATGAATTTCTTATATTTTAAATGGATTGTGGTTACTCGCTATCTAGATCACTAGACTTGTACCATATCTGAACAGGGAATTTCTTCCACTTGACAATTCATTTATTTTTCCTGCCTTAAGGTGAACTAGCAGACCTCCAGGCTGCATTTGCTACAGTAGTCCAGAGAATTCTACATGCCCAGGTTAAAGGACACTAAGCACTGCAAAACTTTCTGCTGCTATTCTAGACTGTCTAGGGTGAATCCACAATGTCTGTACTGAATCAATAAATAGCATAAACATAATCAAATTTTTGAGTCTGCATTAGCCTCTACATTCTTCAAAATGCCCTTCGGTTAATCGAGAATGGCCAGCCAGACACACACCCGCTCCCCATTTCATTGCAAAATGACAATTTTTCCATCAGGAAAACCCAATATCCTGCTTTTGTTTTGAATCTATTTGCAACATCAAATATGAGGTACTAATGGTTCAGCATATACAGTGGATACTAATCTAGCTGGATGTAAACACATTTGCAATTTTTGCAGAGGCTGAAGGAAGAAAAGGTACGCTGAAGTGGATCAGTCATTGTCAGAACTACTTCAGTTACTTATTATGTGCAATGCATACTGTTACGGGGAAGTTTATGTTTCCTTGGCAACTATCAAATATATTGTTAATGTCCCTGAAGAATTTCTAGTCAATAATGATTTCAGTCCTTTAGAGCTTACTTTTTAAATTTTTTGGTTAGTTTAATCCTATCTCCAGTTTGTGCATTTAATTGATTATTGTCAGGTAGCTGGCCATTTTTATGAAGGAAAGGTTTTATCCTATACCTTAGTTCCCTTTAGAGATCTAGAGCAGCACATCTGAGGAAATCAGAGATGTCAGTGAGAAACAAGAACATGAGAGGAACCTACTCCATCTTTTGCAACAGAATTAAGGTGAACGCTGAAATTACTTGACAAACGCTAATTATGTGTTTCTCTCTCAGGTAACTACCACATTGAGAACAAGAAAGGCATACACAGTTTTATTACAGAAGTTAGGACAATGATCGCAAATACTAAACTAGAATGATAAAACCAGTTTTCAACTCAGCTGGCTCCCAAGAAGTTTTGAAGACCCCTTCTCTAAGGCTACATGCTACTGAAAATTAAGATTTGGTTCTTCAGATTTCCAAGTTCCACATTTAACTTAGCACAGTAAGAATGGGTATGTCAACTATGACATGGTTAGAGTTCTACTAATTTGAGAAACATCTCAGGCATGAAAACCTCAAATCATATACTAAAAAATAAATATATATCTATGTATTCCTGAGAACGAAAAAATACTTCAAGGATAAATAAAAAGTTTTCTCAGGTCATCTTGTTCTCTAGCAACATGCTATTTCTTTGTTTTCTCAGAGCATCTGTTTGAAAGTAGCTATACCAGACTCATAAGCAGTAATGGAAGAAAGACTTCTCCTTAACCCTTGTTATTTATTCCTCAGAGTCATAAGCAGAAAAAATTTTCAAGTTTCAGAATTATGTTGCTAACTCAAATAGTGTCCTTCAAAAATAACAGTATAATTAAACAATAACAACTTTAAAAAACACGCCAAACCCACCCAACCCCTAAACCCAAACAACTCCACACACAACTGTCCAAGCCAAGTTGAAAGACATTTGACTTTGTTTGTGTAGTTGAGTAGAAGAGCTTGGGGCTTCCAGTTGTTTCTCATTTTTATTTCTTCCAAGGGCAAGGAAGAGTATACTAGGTCAGAAATCTTCAGAAAAGCTGCAAATAGAAGGAGTAACTATTTAGCTCTGCTAGTCACCAGCTGTGACTAGGGAAACAGAGAACGTCAGCTTGACATGAACAGCTGTAAGCCTGTGAGCATGCATGAGTTTAGAATATTTGTTTTCTTAATTTTAATAATGTCACAAACATAATGGATTAATTATGTCTTTCATTGCTTCAGAAAACTACATTCAAATGCTATCTGGAGCAGAGGCTTTTTTTTCCCCCAATTAAGAATTTACAAATATATGTTTAAAGAAACCCACTTATAAATGGTCTCTAAACAATTGGGCTACTAGTGGAGTGGACTAGTGGCGAAAGTGCTAGTTTACATGTTTATTTCAGAGTTCTCCATCTATTATGTTGGCACCAAACAAAAAGCACCTATACATGTAAAGAATCCTGCAGAAGAACTCCTGGAACATGGTAATAATTTGGCATAATAAAATTGAAAGAATTCATGAAAAATAGACAACATTTCTTAATTTTTGTGTGCTGTAAGTAGTTATCTGCTGAGCATGAGTACTCTTCTGGCCACTTAAAGGAAAGCAGCGCTACAGCACTAGCAGAGATTCCGAGTCAGTCTGTTGGAGCAATGTGAGCTTGTATGTTTGAGGATTTAAAGGCTAAGCAAAATTTGAAGTGAAACCAAATTAGATTACACATGCATTGCAAAGAGTGACTGAAGTTATTGAGATAACTGCATCAAGTTCTACGAGAGGTAGTACAGAGAAGTGAGACCAGAACCTTCTTTCACGTAGAACATTTTATTGCACAAATCTCTTACAATAATACCTGCAATAAAGCTAGGGAAATTAGCAGAACAGAAAAAGAGTAAAACCACACACCGCAGCAGGGAAGACTGAAAGGGAGAGATCACAGATAGCACTGAATAGCTTGAATTAAGTGTCAACCAGTGCCATCACTTAAAAACCCAATAGCTTCACATTTTGAAGCTATTGGTAATAGCCATCAGCCATGCTTTACCACAAGACTTCCAACACCACTGAGAGTTATTTTCCTCCTCCAGTTCTAAGTGTTATTCCTATCGTATTAGTAAACAGCTGGACCATGTTTAATACCTCTCATGACTTTTGCCTCTACATGCTACTTACCTTGGGCAGCACAGACAGCGACTGCCTTGTTTCCTTTTTAAGTTTAATGACAGAGATGAAAAGGGCCCACGTACATGAGTACTTCAGACTGAGCACTATAAATCTTCCCCAGTGGTCAGCACCTTCAGAAACTTGATCATAATTTGCTGATGCAAGACTCTCCTGCCACCATCTATATTACAGTGGCCTTGAGCACTGCTGCCATCTCTGTATATGCTTATCCCTTCAGTTAAGGCTACCATACCTCAATTCGTGTCACACCTCATCAGTTACCAGTTTCCTTTCTTCAGCATCTTTGCAAGGCTGTTATCCAGATAAAAGATCCTATTCTTAACTCTTCTGCTTACTTAAGGGTTAATTTTGCAAGTATTCACCTTCTTGTAATGTACACCTCCACAGCTCTTCAACTGTGCCTTCACAACATTATCACAGAAAATGCCTTTAATATAACCTCCAAAGAAGTTTGCAGACTAAAGATGACACTGCCCTGCTAAAATTCCACCTTTTTTTTCCTAGTATCAGTGCACAGCAAACATACCAATATCTTCGCATAGATAATTATTTCTAGAAGAAAATTTGAACCTGAGAGAAAAGTACTTTTTTTTTTTTTTCACAACAATAATTTTCCAAAAAATGTGTTGTCACCGTTTAACTCGGCTGGCAGCTGAAACAACCACACAGCTGTTCGCTCACTCCCCGCCCGCAGCAGTGGGATGGGGGAGAGAGACAAAAAGAAAGAGGTAAGACTTGTGGGTTGAAACAAACACAGTTTAATAGGGCAGAAAAGGAAGAGAATTATTAATAAAAAGAATACACAAAACAAGTGGTGCACAACACAGTAGCTCACCAGCAGAGCTCAACAAGTTCCTGAGCTGCTGTGCCTTTCAGCCAGCCCCCAGTTCTATACTGAGCATGATGTCATATGGTATGGAATACCCCTTTGGCCAGTTTGGGTCAGCTCTCCTGGCCGTGTCCCCCCTCCCAGCTTCTTGGGCAGCCCTAACCTTCTCATTGGTGGGGCAGTACAAGAAGCTGAGAAGTCCTTGGCTGCTTAGCAACAACTAAATTATCAGTGTCTTACCAGTGCTATTGTCATCCTAAATCCCAACACAGCACTACACCAGCTGCCAGGAAGAAAATTAACTCTGTTCCACCCAAAACCAGGACAAGTATCAATTCTAGGACTCTTACTGAAGATGGCAGCATTTCTATAATGGCCTGATTTCAGGATATAATTTATGATGTCATTTCTGTTATAGCATGCTAACAGGAAAAAAAAAATTCTTCACTCTCCCCAGTATAAGCTTAGTGCCCTATGACAAACAAAATACCTCATGGAAGGTTACACAAAGTTGGGAAGTAATAGAAATCAACGCCTATCACAGTTATCACCATTATTGACTCAACATGAAGGTGAACCACAAACAAGTCATTAGGAGAATATACTGACAATATATATCCATCTGTGTAGGTTAAAGTCAGTACCTGGTAAAGGCCCCACCTATTTACAGAGATGTTAATATACAATATCATCGATTGACAAGTGGCACATATAGCAAACTGTACAATAATATTTTTAAATACTTGATACAACAAGAAAATTTGCTACAGAGTTCCAACAACTGGGTCTGTTTAGTTAGTGCAAAACACTCAAATCCCCTACACCTTACAATATGAAGGTCTTCACTAGATCTATGTAAGTTGCACTTTTGCTAGTGTCTAGTGCCACAACTCAAATACAAAATTGAGAACTTAGCTTCCTCAGTACTCTGTCACCTGAAATTTTTTTAACTCTCCTAATATTCAATTCAATGGTTCTGTTGCCACCACTAAGGACCAAAAGAACGACATGTGACACTTCAGTCTGGGGGTGATGGGGGGCAGGGGGAGGTGTTAGTTGGTGGGGTGGATTTTTTTTGTTTGGGGTTGTTAGGGTTTTTTTTTTGCTTAGTCTTTGGGGTTTTTTGTTGGTGGTGTTGTGGGATTTTGTTTGTTTTTTAAATGCTACCCACAAGAATAAAAAAATTGAGCCTTTTCTTTTGAAATTATTATCTCCTGATCTAGCAGTAAACACCTATACACTACTCAATAAATAAAAAACCAAAAACCACAAAAACAGGCAAAAAGTCTTAAGATTGAAAAGCAAACAAATAATGTATGTGACTAGTACAATCTGCCTTGTGCTTCTTAAAATGCAGATATCGTTGACATGCAACTGTAATTGTCGAATATTAAGAAATACTGGGGCAGCATACTAAATTTGGAATGACACAGTTCACTTGAGGAGATGAGCTTTTTTTTTTTCTTTTTTATGAAGAGCCATCTATGATAACTAAAACCACTAGAAGGCAGTCCAGTTATTTTCTTCAGAGCTGGTATTCTTCCTCACAACTAAAGCTTTGCTGTAGAAGCTTCTCAGCCAAAAAATAGTTTATGGGAAAAGGAAGTCAATTGGTTTTGTAAGCTATAAAGGTCAAAATACTGCTGTGAAATATTCCCTTTGGAAAGCTTGGAAACAACCTTTTTCTCCAAAATTTTATGACAGCTGGTAAAGCAAGAAAACATATGCTTTTTTGTATTGCCTAAATAAAAATGACTGATCTGACTTATTAACACTGGTTCTCTCAAGACGAAAACATGAGTCTCCAGCAATATTATGTGCTTCTTATTATACATTAGCAATATCTGCTTTTAGATGAGCAACATTTATCTGGAACATCTGTTTGCAGAATTAGTTAAAGGACTTAGAAATCATGTTTCCAAATTTATTAGCTTACATGGAAACTATTTTTCAGTGTATTGAGAATGATTAACTGAAGCTTTTAAGGCTACAGAAAAACAAGAGGTAAGCTCTGATAGAAGTCATGCCTGTAATTATCTGATTCGAAAAAGATTTGAGAGTTTTCTTTGCCATACGCTTTTTTACTTCCAATCAGAGAAGAGACTATGCTATATTCTGATAATAGAATAATAAATTCATTGCAGTAGATAAAATCCAAAAAGACTATAAGCAACACAGGCATGTAGAAACAATAGACTGGTGAAAATACATAAAAATCCATACAGATTCCAGAATAAACCACAGGCAAGCATAACAGGAACAAACAAGAACATCTACAACTAACGGGAAATCTTTTCAGAAAGTGAGTCTATTAAATCCCACTCAGATTCTCTAAAATAAGGAAATCTAGAATAGCTAGATCTTTCCATTTATATAGCAAACATCCTTGTCCTAGATAGAAATTGAAGGCTAGCATTAGAGAAGCAGTCCTCCATCACTGTGTCAATGCAGTTGGTTTATGGTATAAGTTCTCACTTGTGGACACAAGAACGGTTGAGATGGGTGGGCATGCTGGCTACATTGAAGAGATGTACCTATGCAAGAGTATTGACCCAGAAGGTAGCAAGGCATTCAGGTACTCATCTACACCACATACTACTTTTTTTCTGCAATCAGCTTAACTCCCTGCTGAGTACAGGCCTGACTTGGAAGAACCCTGAGAAAAGGCACGAGGCAAGCTCATTTTATGCAATACTTGCAAGCTCCCTGTCAACATTTAGAAAAAAACACTAAAATTTTGTGCATATGAAGGCTGCTTGGCTTAAAACATACAGTAAACAGGATCTGGAATGTTATTAATAGCTTCAAAAATAGAAGCTGTTAGACAGTTATGCTGTGTTCCTCATACAGACTGCTCTACTTTCTCACTATTTTATATATAAGGACTAATCTTGTATTTCTCACTTACATGTTAAAGCACACAATTTTTCTTCCCCCCCCCCAAAGAGCTTTGTCTACTACTTTAACACAATCCAGGTACACAACACTGGGATACTCTCTCTATCATGAAGCAGCAAAAAAATCCAAAGACTTTGAAATTTATTCAATAAACAACCATTTTAGTGCTGGTAGATGAAAAATCTTTCACTGGTCATAAAACAATTTTGATGCAAGTATTGTGAGCCAGCTCTCTTTGATAGCAAATTTGTCTTGCATGAGCTAGACCCTAGAGCTCACGCAGCCCTTGCGGTAGGACTCCCAGCCAACCAGTGCCTGAAGTATAGCTGCTACACAATAAGAACTCCAGTTATTTTATTATAAAGAAAAAAAGCAAAGAACTACTAAAACAAGAAAATTCTACATACAGCAAAGCTTAGAATTACTAAGCACATCACAGAACAAAAGCACAAGGCTTAAGACTCTTTCCCCTCTGTCTGTGGGGAAATAGCAGAGCACACTGTTTTCTCCACTCCAAAAAACCTCAGACTGAAAAAAAGGTTCCACGCAGTGCTTTTTAATCCCTCTCTCCTGTTAGACCTGCGTCCCACCATGCTCTCTGCTCCAGACAGGCACATCCCTCATCTGAACTCCCTACTTACCAGCTTGTCCTACTCTCCTTGCCAAAAGGATATGCAAATTCCATTCCCCTAATCTTAAACAAGGTGCAATCTCCCTCTCCTCAGCAGTCATGACCTAGAGCACACAGACACCACAATGTAAACTAGAAGCTTTCATCTGTGTTAAACTACAACGATTCTTTGAAAGATCACAAGTAACCACTAGCAAGTTCAGCAGCTTTACCACAGAAGTTCCAATATTGATTAACTCTTCCAACTACTCTCAAGGCAAAAAAACCCCAACTCTCAAAACATGAGCACTGTGCTGAACTACATACAGCAAAGTCACCTCGTAACAGTTCAACAGCTACTTTCCTATGTTACTTTTAGGCATACTTAACTTCTTCCTGAAAAATTTCCTGCCCTCTAAATGCTTACAGAGATTACGTATTAAATTAAAATCAGTGTTACCTTTCTACAGCCTCTCTGCTTCCCTTAGAGAGTCAAGCATCACAGCACAAGCCACGTGCAATGCTCTGATAATTTTGCACTTCGGCAGCCAGCAGAACTTCGTGCACAGCTTTACATTAAATGGGATTAATAATGTATGAGATTGTCATTTGATGGTACTGGAGAGGCATTAAGCTATGTTAGAAAAGAGGACAGGAATTAATTTACCACCCTCAAAAGTTAAAGGCATGTTTACTTGACCAAAAGTTAAACTGGCAAATGTATTTATGACTGCAGGCTATCCCAAAACTCTCATTAGTTTGTTCAAAAATTCTATTCAGAGAGCAGTCTCATTGCTGCTTCCACTGCCCAGGTCATAAAAAGCCCAGAACCACCTATGGGACTTAAGGAAATATATAGATGGTTTTCACCACATACAGGAAGAGGGGAGCAACTATTTTGTGGTTTATTGGTACAAGTAGCAAAGTTAAGATTCCACATTTGATGTATTGAGATAGGACGAAAAGCAAAGCTACAGAAAAACATCAGAACTGGATGGCCTGCAAAGGTGTCTCAGCAGAACAACTAAGTCTCCAATAAAACATCATCCATTGTTACAACTTTTTATTTGGGAGGGGGAAGGGGCACTAGCCAATGATTTAATCTTAACAAGAGTAGTAAAGGAACTGAAATTTTTAGCAGGAATTATCAATTGTGCAACAAATAATCCCTCAATTTAATAGCTCTACAGCACAGATTAGACCACCCTTAAATAAAGTCAGCATTTGTAGGTTGCTGAATATTGGATGGGGGAAGTCAAAGCATCCATTAATGATCTCATTTTCCAACAAGATTCAGTACAGCAAACACTAAAATCTCCCTGAATAAAAGAGAATGCATCATTTTGAAGACAGACCTTAACAGAGATTTCTCAAGCACAACTAAGGAGTTAAGTGAACTGAAGAACCTTTGCTGAACTCTCATCATTAATAAAATGAGATCTTGGTCAATGAATTTTCTAACCAAAACAGGAAATAAAAGCTCCCCACCCACCCCTCCCAGTGGAATTTCTGGTTCACCACCAGCCACTGAGTACCCATCTACTTCAGAGGAACAGAATGAATGATTTTCCTCTTTTTATGAAAATAGGTTTTCATATGTATTACCCAAAACATGTAAGCAATAAACTGATGAATTCATCTTGCTATGTTTTTTTCCAAATACAAAATATTACACTGTTTTCATCACACTAAACATTATCCTTTGCTGAAGACTCACAGAGCTCCATGAGAGCAAACATGACTTGCAAATGTCACACAATTAGCTTAGAGACTTGTAGTGCTGTACTGGTCAGGCCGGTGTTGGATACCATCTGCCATGAAGACTTTAGCATCTGAATTTTGGTATCTACTGTTCTGCATGCTAATTTCTACAAAAGCTCCCAATTAACCAATATTGGTATATGTTTCTCAAATTACTCCAAAAACTACGTATGTGATAAATTACAGCAAAGTTGAGAGAAAGAAAAGGGATAATGATAGGAAAAAAAAGGATAAAAGGAAAACTGAAACAAAATACAGCAATTTAACCCGCATTATAGTGTGATATCTCAAGTATGAAATTCCCAAGAAAAACTCCTTAGGACAGAAAGGCAGATGAGGCTGCAGGTCTTTGAATGGTAACACACCAAGACAGCTCTTTAATCTTGCAGCCTATCTATAGCAACATCCTGCAGTGCTACAGAGCTAAGCTATTTTTTTACTTTCCTTTCACTGTTCTTCCAGTGCTATCTAATGCTAATGTGTAAAATGAGTAATAGACTCTCAGTAAAAATAAAGTTTTCCAGTTATTCTTATTCCAGTGTCTACCCTTTCTGAGAATCTCAGTAAGGCCTGTCAGCGAAGGGTCAAACACTTTTTGCACCATCATGCCTCCTATCCCTGTAGTCCTCCAAAGATGAGACAAGGTGCAAGAATTACCTTAGTTATATGATCACACATACTAACTGTAGCCAATGTTTTGTGTCTGAACAGATGCTTTCCTAGCCTCAACAAAAGAGATATTAAAAAATACAGTATGTTATTGATATGGATGTATACACTCATTAGGCACATTATGCATTAAACCGGACTTAATGTAGGTAACTGAGGATGACTTACAGTAAACTAGAAAAAATTCAGTATATCCAGAGTGAAATGAAGTGAAAGGTGGACTTGTCAGTACAAGGCAGGAGACTTATAGACTCTAGATCTGAATGACAGTCTTGACCCTTCATGTTGTAAAATTTTGGTAGACATTAGAATTACATTACTAATGTAAATAAAAAAAATTAAATGAACTCTTATTTTTCCAGGATATAATCCACTGCATAAGAAATCGAGGAATATTTTAAGAAGGCCTCCAAACTGTATATATACTTAAGAGGCACCTTTAACAATTACAACTTCCAGAGTTAACTTGCAGAGCAGCTCAGGTGTTACTGGCAAAGATTGAAAAGGCCATTTAATTTTTGCGCAAAGTACACAACTTTCCCAACACATTTTAAGATCAGTTTTGGCATTCTCACTGACATCTTCCTTATAGGTAAATCTAATGCTTACTTGTAGCCATGCTAATCTGACAAGAACCTCGACAAAAAAAAAATTTCTCCACCATTAGAGAGGACTATTAACGATTACCATTTTTGCAACTGGAAGTAATTTATCCTTATTTTGACTATTTCTAATTTCTAAACACAGGCCATACTTCCTTTTGGACAAGATAATTTCACTTTTTTTCCTGGAAATTTAAAAAGAGATGTTCGCCATTATTTTAGAAAGTACAGGGACTATGTGTAATCAGGCCTTACAGTCGTACCATCAAGTACAGCAACAGAGAAAGGTAGTATTCATCCACTTTTAATCTCAACCTAAGGGGAATTCTCAGGAATAGTTAAACAGGCATTTGATTAGAGTCCCGGGATCATCCCTGTATTGATAGGGCATAAAGTCGAAGTAGCAATTGCAGCTTCCCTATGAAAGTGTAACAGCTGTTTTAAGTGTAAGTTTTCCTGACAACTGCTTCGAAATTAAACTATTAAACTTTCAACAAGAACAGCTATCCCTACCCTTATGACAAGTATTTTAGCAATTCCTCATCACGTCAAGTAGAACAAGTATGCAATAGTGTTACATCTCCAGGGACAAAGAGAAAAGAGAGGAATTAAAAGTGTCTTGCAATAAGGAACTAAATCTAATCTATAAAATTTGACAGAAAAATCTAGAGGTAATTTGAGCTGTGATGTTCTGTTCTGCATTACAAATACTGTTGTGGTTTAACCCCAGCTACTAACTAAGCACCACGCAGCTGCTCACTCACCCCTTCCACCAGTGGGGATAGGGAAGAGTGGCAAAAACACCCCCTAAATCATCATGGCTTGAGATAAAGACTGTTTAATAGGATAACAAAAGAAGATAATAATAAGAGTAATAATAATTTATATAAAACAAGCAATGAACAAATGGAATTGCTCACCACCTGCAAAAAACCAAAACCCCCAATGCCCAGTTTACTTCCGAGCAGTGATCCCACCTCCCAGCCAGCTTCCCAGTCCTGTCAGAGCATGATGTTCTGTGGTAGGGAACACGCCTTTGGCCACGCTGGGTCAGTTGCCCTGGCCGTGCTTTCCAGCTTCTTGCACACCTGGCAGGGCGTGAGAAGCTGGAAAGTCCTTGGTATAGTGTAGACACTACAACTACCTGGCAACAACTAAAAAAAAATAAAAATTAAAATCAGTGTGTTATCAATGTTATTCTCTTACTAAAACTAAAACACAGCACTACCTTGGCTTCTAGAAAGAGCATTAACTCTGTCCCAGATAAAACCAGGACAAATACATATTATAATATAACTAGATCATTTAAATTACTTTTAACATTTATTCACAGAATAGTTTTTGTTAACATTTGTTTTCCTAAACCTTCAGTTAGTTATTTCAAGTAGACAGTCTGAAGCCTAATTATTTTGCAGATTTATGGTAGCTGAACATGAGAACACAAGTATTCAAACACCAACACCACCCCACCTGCAAGACAAAATTGTGTTTACCACAGAAGTTCCAGACAATTAAAAAGTACAACTTTGAAATCCAGTAACAGATGCGCATGTGCATGTCCATGGGCACACTAGCAGTATATCCTCGTACAATGCATTCTAAATCATCTTGTTTTCCAGTAAAAAAAACACCAAACAAACCATAGTATAAGGCTGCTACCATATCAAGCAGCCATACAAATACAGAAGACATAAGCCTGGCTCCAAACCATTCAATTATAAGTAAGTAAATAATCACCAAATTATTTTGTCTTCTGATGTCTTCTCCTTGCTATAAAGATCTTTACTTAAACTGAACGCAAAAACAGGTCTTGATACTTAGTACCAAGTGCACTTCAATAAACTTTAGTAACCAAATCTGCCAGAGGTAAGATGTATCATTATGTAGTAAATTACAGAGTTCTTGTCACCCAATTTTAGACTTAAAATTGTGCGTGGGGAAAAATTTCTATTAAGCAAGTAACTTCAAAGCAGTCGCCATCATTTTCAAACTCAAACTGTGTCGCACCAGCAATAATGTCATATTATACCTTTACCTCAGTAGTAAAGCAAAAAATCCGTTAAAATATATTCCCAGCAGCCAATGGTTTTTTTTCGGGTGGAAAGCATTTAAAATTCTCATGCCTACATTACCCTTTCCTTCTATTCACTATTGTCCTGTTTCCAAGATCTTATTTCCACAAATATTCTTCACATTCCTTGCTAACTTTTTCCTCATTTCTATCTTCCTTACCAATGGTACAGCTAGGAATTGATGCATAGAGTTTGTCATCCAGATGACAGAATCATTTCTTAAAAAAATAAACAAAAGAACTCTGGCTTCTAAGGTTATTACTTTTATTGGTTCTTATTTCAAAAAGAGTAGGGAGAAAAGGGAAAGGCAAAGGAAACTCACTATGTGCTGATACCATTAAAAAGTACCGAGTAGAAAGTAAATGGAGATGGGGGAACATTTAAAAGTCTGTACATGGACAGTAAGTAGCTCTTACAATATGAACCTTTTTTGAGGGGGTGAATGAGGCAAGGGAATGTGTTTCCTGTGTTCCTATATATGGCCTTCAAGCTCAAGCTCAAAAGCATAAGGAATTTTTATCATGAAACACTGCAGAGAGTTTAAACTATATCCACAACACAAGGATTTATAGTTAGCTAATCCCTCTGTAAAAACAGTTATGATAAAAAAGTTATCTTCAGTTCATCGACTGATAATCCTTGTGTCTGATGGACTAGCTTTCTTAAAAAGAAAATCCGATACAATTCCCTGTTGAGAAACTAATCCATATCCAATAAATACCATCTCTTTGCATGAATATAAATCAAGCATACAATTTTTCAAAGTTTGTGACCTAACTATGGAAGCGATTTGTTTCTTTAGAGAGCATGCCTCTATATATTCAGCATGATAAATTTTTTTTTTCACATAATGCTCATTTACACCCCAGAAACTGTTCAAATGATTCTGTTCTTCCTTCTTTTTGATCTCTGTTTCAGTAATTAATACTGAACTGTAATACCACCTTTTGGGACCATAATTTGTTGCCAAGGATACTAGGGACATAATTACAATTTTATTGTAGATGAACTGAAAGACTTCTCTTTATTGAAAGTGCAGTTCAGACTCATCTAGTGTTAATTGCACCTACACACCTCCTTTCATTAAGATATTGTGGAGTACTATGAAAATTATACACCAACACTCCTGTGACTCAAATTCCATTTCATTTATATGGACAGGGAAACCACAGTACAATGATGCTGAATGACTTAGTGAAGGTCAAAACTTCAACAGGAAGTGAAATTCAAGTGTCAGCCTACTTTTAGCTGCTAACTCTAAAGAGACAGCAACACGCATATTTGCCTGGCCAAATACAGCCTTCTGCTCTAACTTCTTACTGTGTGCAAGTTCAGCTATACAGTTGTGAAAGGTTCCTCCAGTCCTCAATGCTATTGGCTTACTATTGTACTTGACAAGGCAGAAATACCACTCCAATACAAGTTTCCTTGTTCCTCATCAGCACGGTGTTACCTTGCTTGCCAAAACTGCCAGCCCTCAGGAGGAAACATCGTTTAATTAGCTTAGGTTTCACTCCAAAAAGCACAGAATTTGAAATTTAAAAAAAAATAAAATGAAGCAAATATATCAGAAATTTAATTATTGCAGTTGTAGTGATTAAAAAGAAAAGTTAGGGAGACTCAATGCAGTCAGGTATTTTATTTTAAATAATGGATTTCACAATAGTTTTCTAGAATAAAGGAATATTCCCCTTTGTAGAGGAAAATCTCTGAAGCTTGGTATGAGTCCTGGGGACTCATTCTTTTTGTCACTCCTACCTTTCAAGCAAAAGAAGGAAAATGGGAAGGGGGACAAATAATAATAATAATTATAGAAGCTTCAAGAAAAGAAAAAGCATACATTTACCAAAGGTGAAATTCAACTCAAACACATCCACCAGATATTAGGAAAGATTAAAACCATCACATTACAAACAGGAGAAAAGAAAATACTAAAGAAAATACAGCATGAAGAATTTTAAGCAAGTATTTGGAATTCAGAACTTATTTCATGCTGCAGAAGTGTTATGTCACAGTTCAAGGCAAAAAAAATTCTTCAAAAAAAAGCCAACAATAAACACTTGCCACCTTTCTTGGGAGGGAAGAGAAGATAAGGTAGATTGATCTTTGACATACTACTACTTCTGCAAGGTGTAGGTATCTCCAAAAAGCAAATGCTGCCATCGAGTTTCTTGGACAAATTTTTTTGAGAGCTGCAAGATGATCATGAAACCATTCTTGCAGTCTAAGTCCTGCAATCCTCCTTTGTGTGATCTGAGGAGAGGAGGATACAGCCTCCTACAGCATGGACATTCACCCTGTAGCTCCTTGTGCATTCTATAATAACCTTATGCTTTTAACAAGAATGTTTTGACTTCCTCTCCAGCAATACATGACAACAACTGTACATGACGTACATGAGATCTGGGCTCTTCTACAATTCTTAGTGATGCTCTGCTGACATGGCCAGTAGAAATTGTCAGATCTGGGATGACAAAATAATTACCACATAGTTTTATCTTTTTTCCTCTATCAGACAAGCATGCACTTTGCTTAGTTAGTCTTCAATAGGATAAGCAATGTCCTGAGAGTCATACGGGCTTGTTTCAACTTCCTGTCACTATAATGGCTTTTTTTTTTTTTAAAAAAAAACCAGACTGTTCTCCACCTTTGGTGTTTAACTAACAAAGTTACTACTTTCATCCTTAAGAGACTAAAAGAGATGTGGACTTTAGCAAACATTTTGGGGAAAGCCAAAATAACCTGCAAGACTTCAGGGATTACAACAGACAATATAGCAGATTATCTAAATTGCAACTCTGTAACTATAGGAGGATGCTTTTGGTGAAAAAGTTTTAACAGTAATTTTGTCTCTTAGTAGCAAACTGATGCATAAAAGGCACAGGATCTAAGCTTTCTTATGGAGCATCATAAGATCACCTGGAAGGAAAAAAGACAAAACAAAGAAAGCAACACTCCAAATTCTTCTCTTTCCCTTCGGCAGAAATAGGGATTAGAAGAATCCTAGAGGAGTACAGATTTGCCTCTCTGAAAAGCATTTTTTTTCTGTTTCAAAGAGTAAGGTAAGTATCGTTTCAGTATTTACCAACTGTTATCCTGTACACAGATCTAGACTAGTTACACAAAATAAACACGATCATGTACCCACATTAATCCACAGACCAAGATTAGCAAGTATTTATCAAGACATTACCACCATGGAATATTTGACTGGTAATCAGTCTCAGTGGGTAAGAGGAGCCATGAGGGTGTCAGAGCGTTTAACCAAGTTGTGACCTATATAAATGAAAAAAATTCTGTGCCTGTTTTATAGCTATTAGCTTCATCAACTTCGTAGCTTATTTTCATCTGTCAAAATAAAGAGTCTTTGCAGAAACTTATTACTTACTAGACTATCTCACACTACCTTATTAATTTTGGAGAACAAAACCCCCTCAATGCACTATCATTTGGATTCCTGTTTTGGTCCTAATTTGATTACCACAACGCAATATTCAAAAATTGCTTGCATCACCATAATAACTGGCTACAGTAGGTCAGATCAAATCTGTGGCCAAACTACTAATCTTTTTGAAGGGCATTTCACAAAGATTGTTTCTGAGTTGTTTCTAATCAACACCTGTATCAAACACACTTCCTTAGCAGCTCGGCTCTTTTGCAGCCTACCTGCTAGGCAGCCCCAAGTCAAATGCCTCCGACTTTGCTGAGTCCATCTAAACACTGCATGGAGCCTTACTTTTTTTTTTTTTTTGGAACTCTACTGTTGTTCGCTTAAAACTGGAACCCAATCACCTTCCGAAGCAGTGGAATATTCCATGGAAAATTATCTTGCACTATCCACTTAGAATGATTAGGTTACACTTTCTCAGCAAGCAGACAGCACTCAAGTCTCCTGTGGCTTGTCTAATGCCATTTGTCACTTTAGACACCTCCTTTGAGAAGACAAAAACTCTGTGTTTTAAGGCTCAGTACAAATTTCACTACTGTTGAAGCTTCTTCTTTCTATTGAAGTTTTACAGCCAGTTAGCTCATCTTACTACACAATTCTGCCTGTCACCTACGGAACAATACAATTCCTGAGACCCACAAGGATGGGCTGTTCAGGATCTTTTTCGTAATGAGGTTCTTTTTCCTAACTTCAGTCTTCAGTAATTCTGTTCACAAAACCTAATAAGCCAAGTCAAGAAATTCTGAAGTATCCAAACTCTACCATAAATGCATGCTAACACTAACTTTGGCTTTTTTGAACAAGTAAGTGAAATTCTAAAAGACTTTAGGCTGCAAGAACCATAGGATTCCACTGCATATCTTAGAGACTCAATGTTGAAAAGCATTTTAAAGAAATATTAGCATTTTTCAGCTATCAAACCCTGGAACAGAGTAGATGACATACTACAGGGATTTCAAATTAGGTATTACCAGCCTTCTGCTGTAAATATACTTTTTTAGTTGTAATGTGGTTGGCCCCTTTTAATATATGCAAGTTTGTACAGGAAAGCATTTAAATAGAAGAAAAGCAGTTGGATCCCACTTGATAAAAAAAGACTTGTTTCTTAGCTGTTACCCAAATGGAGTCTTGGCTCTAGATTCAAGAAGAAGGTTCATGATATGACTATGACTAGTGTCCTGTACCAAAACAGCACATAAGAGAAACATCGATATTTATTTTGTAGTCATATAGATATCTGCTACTGAGTCCTGGAACATTCAGCAGAAATTCAAAGCAGAAGTTGGTTTAATTATCCATTGTTTAAATAAAAAAAAAAATTATTTCAGCAGGAAATAGCACTCTGATCTCCCATGTGAAAACTTACATATGAAGAATTTAAACTAAGCCACATCATTTGCCAGTTTTCTTCCATTTAGGGAGCAGGAAGAAAAGACAAAGATAGAAATTGTCTTCTGAAAACTATATCTTGCACTTGCTAATGAGAAATTGCAATTCTACACACTTCAATAAGTGGAAATTCACTACAAGAAATACTAATCTCCTCAGCAATTCCTGGCAAAGTATTTTTGTTTTTAATGTGCACTTATGACACCAGCAGCAATCAGCCTTCTGCCTGTCACTACAGGATAGCAGCTGCACAAGGAAGTGCAGAGGATCCAGCTGAACAAACACAGTGCTGAGTGAAGACCTTCAGTCTCCGTGGATCTCAGGGGAGCCAACCTGAGCAGCCTCTCAATAGCTGCAACCAATTTAATGTAAGAACTTACATTTTAAAGGGAAGACAGGTCAGGGAGCTGTTCATCTCTAACTACAAAGGTGAAGAATCTGCAACATTACACATTACAGAGGCAAAGTAGCATCATTTAAGGAAGAAAAAGATTGTGGTACAAACAGAAGGCTCTTAATCACTTGGAAGACCACCATGTGATATGCAAGTGCTTTGACAGTGTGAGGCCCGTATACAATGCAGTTCTGAAACTGTACTCAGAGTCTTTGAACACTCACGTTAATTGGAATATTACCATCACTGGTAACTCAATTCATGGACAATATACTACAATCAAAAGTTCAGCATTTGTTCTGTTATCTTAGATACTGTGACTGACCAGGAAATTTGTGCAGTTTTTGCATCAACTCACAGAAGGATATTTATGCACACATGCTCATCTGAAATTCAAGGAGCATTTAAAGCCTTGAAGTTAAGCTGAAAGATAAATCCATTCTATAATATCAGTCAGAGGCTACTTGGTTCACAGGTCCCACACTGGATAAAAGCCTTCATTGCAAAATTCAAATATTTCATCAAATGCTCTTCGTAATGTACTGCAAATACTTAACATCAGTGTTACTAGTAGACATGAAGTGGCTTAAAATATTAGTGTACTTGCTCTTTCCCAAAACTGACTGATGTAATTTCAGTCACTTTACAATATAAAGCTGTTTCGTGATGCAGGTAAGGGATTTAATTCTTCCTGTGTTAGAGACTGCAGTGCCAATCCTCTTACCTCTGTCATAAGCATAGGCTGCTTTTTTTAAAATATTTGTGTTGCTCGCTTCATCAAATAAAACTTGCTCTCTGTGGGTCGGCCAGTAGAGGGAAGCATCACATTCCGGAATCTAACACGGTACACCATTACTGTAATTCACCACCACAAGTTTGAACGTTTTATGATTCAGCTCAAAAATGTACCTTCCTAATTCAGCTTTGCCACCAGTTGTACAGGACAGCATAGATGCTTAAACTGTCAAAGAAAACTGCAGTTCTCTTATGAGGAGCTGTTGGAGCTCACTGAAGTCCCGTTGCATGAGGAAGGACACACACAAGGCAACATTCTGTGAGGGGGAGTTTAAATTTCACACGACTATTTTACTTGGACTCAGAATTTGGTTTGTTGTTGTGGAGGTGGGTTGGGTTTTGGCTTTGGTGGGAGGTTGTGTGTGCAGATTTTGTTTGTTTGGTTTGTTTTCAAGATGTTACAAACTCAGTTCTTTCCTGATCATAGTGGCAGTTAGAAACGTTTGGTGAAGCAAACCCATGACTACACTGCTTTCATCCTAATTATGCTTCCAAATTCCAAGTTTAAGGCATTATACTCCCTCAAAATAAACTGAAGCAGAAAATTCTGCTCAGAAATCATGTGCGAGTAAGAATTAATGCTTCTTGCTTCCTATAAAACAGTACCTGCACAATCTAACACTTTCAATAGAATAAAAACCTACGTACCATACCCTCCTTGTTCAGGGCTCAAAAGCAGCAAGGAGAGACAAACTTATCTCCAATTTTCTCTAACCTTATTTCTAACCCACTTCACATATCGGACAGGTGAGCTGTTCTTTATTACTACTTTATTACTCTGCTAACAGACAGTCTACAAACAGTATTTTTAGGGGTCACGCTGCCAATAACTTGCTGCAAACCTGCAAATAACAAACAAGACCTGGATAAGTGAATCACATTTCAGTGATATTACAAGTCCAAAGACAATTCTGTCTTGGACTGATGACAAGCATTCTCTGCTGAGCGTGATCACTCAGGCTAGAATTGTTTCTGGTATATGTGGAAGCTTAAGTGGTCATTAATTGCTCTCTATATATTTTTTTGAGAAATAGAAACACTTTGTCCCAGTGATTTCTCCTTCTGTAGTTATTGCTGACAATTCACAGTCCTTTGTTAACTTCCATCAGACAGAAACAAAAACTAGGTTTAAAGTAATAATACCCTAGCCTTCAATAAGAAGAATTGATTACTAGTTCATAAAGTTGTACATCTGAGTCCGTTTCATAAGTATTCTTCAGAAAACTTTCATTAACAGAACTTACAAATGGCAGTAAGTCAGAGAAAGCACTGATTAAGGGATGATTTAGTCTTTCCTAGTTCTTTCTCTGGAACTGCTCAAGCAAGTTACTGGGCTCTTTCCCCCATATCTATCAGTATATTTTTTAAATAAGGATTGCTGTAGTGCTCAGTTGCAGACAACATTTAGTTTAGCATAGCTATGACTTAACCTTACACTCTAAAGCAAGCACATTTGTTTTCAGACAGGCTTAACAAGTAAGGACTAGATACAGCTTCTCATTACAATATTGCCTTGGTAACTTTCTATGAATTTAACTTTTTTAAACAGATAACTTGTCTCTCCATTCTCAAAGGGGAGAAAAGAAAAAAAAAAAAAAAAAAGATCTTCCTGACATTCTTTCCTTCTAACATGGAATTTGGCTAGCCATCTTTAGCCTGCCATTGACCAGGAACATCCAACTAACATTGGTATGAGAACACATCTATTCTCAGCTGCTTAGCAATGAATTGCCTGTTCAGTTGAACGTACAAGATAGCTTTGTTTCAATTTTCATTCATTTTATTGTCACTGCTTGGATTTTAAATAAGGCTAGCATCCCATGCAAACTGCTTGTTGTTTTTTAACAGCAGTTTTCCCAAGAGTTTTAACGGGCTATTTGCGCTAACTGCCCACGTAGGAAAAGCTATATTCTAAAAACAGAAATGGATCTACATATCTGAGGACATTCTATTCCCTAGTGATCACATTTAATACATTCACCAGTTTACTTACCAAGACATCAACACTACCCCCCACTAGAGCCTGATGCATCACCATGACTGACATCCTTAAAACCACTTCTTTAAGGATTCCATTCAGCTCCTATGCCATTAGGAAGAATATGAAGGGTTACAAGAACTTGGAAAACAGGCAATGGGTATTTTTGCTGATATCTAGGGTAACAATAACTCGACACAGATCTCTCTCATCATACTCCATACAGAAACCAGTATTTGTTGCACGAGATGTTTAAGTTACTTGGGTTTGGTTAATTTATTCTTTTCACAGTAATTAGATGCAGCACAAGTACATCTTGTTCTCTACCCTAACACCTTATATGCTATAACGTACAAGCCTCTGGAAAGCATGGAAAAAAGACTTTGTACCTTAACTTCATTAATACAAGGGTATTCAAACACAACAGAAAGAGTTAAATTCAGCAATATCTCCATGGATAGTTTTCTTCTATGTGAAAGCATTGCTTTCCAATAACGACTGAGTCATAACTTAGAAGAATAATGGAGACAAATCCAAGATACCCAAGTTCAAGAACTGAAAGCATAAGCCCTCAATGTGCCATCTTTCTAACAGGGATAAAAAAATTAATTTCTCTTGTCTGGACAAACTGCACTTTTTTGTAACTAGGATTAATTACGTCAGAAAGATTCAGTGGTAAAGCTTCAAAAAGAATTTTTTCCTTACAGTATGCAAAACTTGAGTTTAAGTTAATCATACTATTACTTAAGACTACTAAGTAAAACTTGTATGGCAGAGAAAAACTGTTACAGTAATGGGTACCAGTATGTGGATATTTCTATGTATTTTTGCTGGTTCTTAGTACTGTTTTAAAGTGTGGAAGAAAAAAAGTGTAAGCAAAATAAGCATTCTCAACACCTACCCACAGATCACTTCTAGCCCAACAAGGCCACATATCAGTGATTGAATTCAGTTGAGATATTGCAACTACAGAGGACTTCGGTTATCACGTATGTCCAAATGAGAGCAAACAAATAAAAAGTAAAATGAAGTCAGGAATTCTAAGTAGCAGATACACGTTTTTCTAAGTTCTGCAGAAACTTGAAACTTGAAAAATTTATCTGCTGCACAAACCCAGAAATAATTTAAAATGCAACTGCAGTCAAGTTCTAGTAGTGACAGATAGTTGCTTTCAGTATCTCAACTCCTAGAATTGCAGGACAAATCTTGTTATGACAAAGTTATACAGATTAGTAAATCAGAGGAAACAGCTAGCCTAATCTGTGTGGATGATTTATGTGCTACAATCATCCTGTCAACTGAAGTCTATGCAAAGCTTAAATCAAATTGCTACAAACTTGTGCGGAGAGGGAATATGTGGCTAGATTAACATCAAATTAGAAAACAGCTCACAATCAAATGGGTAGCTTTAATGAAAAAACAGTCAAGTAATAACCTAGTGCACCAAGTGTCTTTATTCTCAGTCAAGTTTCTTCTTCCCCCTATCCCCAACCCCCCCACACAAAAAAAGGGAGATCTACTGTCCTTAAATACACCACAACATACTGTTTAACCCTTGCATAACAATACTATGAACACTGTCTTGAAAGGTAGGGTGTGATTACAGGCAAGACACTGATGCCTCTGGACCTATCACAAAGCACACAATTTTCACTACAAGTCTTAGAACATGTATTTTAAGCACATGTTCTATTGTAAACAGCTGAAAGGTTGTGGAAAGATGGAAGAAAATAGAACAGAATACATCCATACAGCATAAATATTCAATACTGCAAATACCAGTCCCAAACTGGACAGCAAAAGAAACAGTGATCACCTTCCAGACTTTTCATGTTCTTCAGCAGGCCTGCCTCTTACAGACTTTTATGCTAGAACAGCCCTAATTATTCTATTTTGTGTAACCAAACAGTAAGTAGGATTAAATTATGTCTTTAGCTAGAAAGTTTTTCCACACACAGATTAGCACAGTTTACTGCATTGTAACTGTAGCCTTCAAAGCCTATCACACCAGGCAAAGTAAGAATTAATCTTGACTCCTTAAGAGTTATCAGCAACTTTGTCATACTAAACAGCTTCATAACACAGTACTACCGCTGTTTAGTGAAACAAGTCAAAAAGGTGATGAAGGTTAAGCATGTTATGAAGTGCTTTCCAGTGTTCAGATAAACACGTTTACATGTCCTTCAGTAGCCATTTAAAAAAAAAAAGGAAGAGATACACACAGAGAAACTTCACCTTGCCATTTTGACTGCGTCAAGTTCAGTTAGTTCTTCGACACAAAATACAATTTTTTAACTGCTTTACCACACTTCCTTTTACTAGAAGGCAACAATGGATGGTGAAGGGTCTAGAAGGCAAGGCATATGAGGAGAGGCTGAAGGCCCTGGGCTTGTTCAGCCTGGAGAAGAGGAGGCTGAGGGCTGAGCTCATGGCAGCCTACAGCTTCCTCCCGAGGGAGAGCCAAGGGGCAGGGCGCTGATCTCCTCCCTCTGGTGCCCAGTGATAGAACCCCAGGGAATGGCATGGAGCTACCACAGGGGAGGGTTAGGTTGGAGATGAGCAAAAGGTTCTTCACCCAGAAGGTGGTGGGGCCCTGGAACAGGCTCCCCAGGGCAGTGGTCACCGCCCTGAGCAGGGCTGAGTTCAAGCAGCATCTGGCCAACGCGCTCAGTCATCTGCTCTGATGGGGCTGGTCCTGTGTGGGGCCAGGAGTTGGAGTTGATGGGCCTTAGGGGTCCCTTCCAACTCAGGATATTCTGCAATTCTAACACAGGGCAAAACATCATCAATACACTAGTACAGTACTCTACAATACTAGCGTTAAGCATGTATGAACTTGTTAAAATTTATTAAGCATATTGTTTACTCTGTTTTTCACAACTTTTCATTTGGTCACATTCAGTATCTCTTAGACACTTATCACACCAAAACATTGTGGTTTTTGTCAGTATCTGCAAGTTCATGTTCTTCTTCCCCTGAGTCCTTACGTTCAATTAAAATGTCAGGTTTAGATCAAGTTAGTCACGTTATTGTCAGTTATGGTATGCAGCTGTGCACCATATTTTTTATACAGAACTATACAGCAATACCTTCCATAAATTATTTTTGCAGCTTTTTCCTCTAGTAACGTACTTATGGATGTTTTCATACAATGCCTGGTTTCCTGTTTCACCATCACTTCCTACCTAACAAAGCTCCAGAGGACATAAATCACAATGTTATCCATGAATCAGTGTTAACCTTTATGTCCTCTCTGTAGACTCAGGAAACAGTGGGGTGGTTTGATGCTACCAATATCCATAATAACATACTGAGACTTGCAAAAATATATGCTGCATTTATACATGTAAAAGTAAACACATACAACCAACCATCCCACGTGTTATGTGATTTTATGTTCCTGGAAAGTTCGGACAGTTCCATGGTCTGGATCTAAGGTAAAGTTTAATTAAGAGAAATATCTAGTGTCATGACCACGGTATTTCCATATCTAGGACTCACCGTCACCTTTGGTTTAGTAGGTAATATAGGTGCTAGGGGGACAGTTGGACTAGATGATCTTGAAGGTCTCTTCCAACCTTAATGATTCTGTGATTCTAATAACCAGCATTTGTATGATTTTAGACTGTCACCTCTACTTTCTAAGACTTTCTTTCATGCATTCAAATTTGAAACCTTTTGAGAAGGGATTAAGCACACATCAAGACCTTTATTTTGCCCCTACACACTACATAAAGAAAATAAACATAATTAACAGTAATTATGGAATCATGCAACAGGGATGGACTAAAGATAAGAAAGTCTCAACAGATCTACTTCCATTTACAAGTTAGACCTCAACAGCCTAGATACTACTCCCTGCCTGAAGAAAACAAGCTGTAAATTCCATTTTCAAACATATCAACAGCACTGGGTAGTGGCAGAATTTGTAAAGGACTTAAAATTCAAAGAAAGAGAAACTATATGAAAGGAGATTTAGCTGATGGCTATAAAACCGTCTACCTTCATCACTTAGAAAGCTGTCAAAGTGTATAGTACTGTCTCCACACAGCTTGTACTCCCAGCTGATCTCAGAACTGCAGACACGTTGTTCTTACGTGCCTATTTCCAAACCTTACTTCTTACAAAGATGTAGAAACTGGACTTCCATTTTGTGCTGATAAAGGTCAAATCCAGAACTTCAACAGAAATCAGTGTGCTCTCTGTAGAGGATAAACGTAAGTGGATAAAACGTGAACACACTCCTATCTTTTCAATACAAAAACGGTTTTATTAGCCATGCGTACCTCCCTTCAGAGATACATCACCCCTCCAAAACTATACGTTCTGGGTACTACTGCAGGTTAGTGACATACATTTTACCTGTAATAACTCAGCGGTCTCAAAGTGTCAGAGACTATTTCTAGAAAGTTTTTATTGCAGTCTAAGCTTCACCTTCAATTACTTTTCAAATACCTTAAGAGGCAATACTGTCCCATACCATTAATCTGTGACTCATTTCTACTCTGGCCTTCAGGAGGAAAAAAAAAAAAAAAAAAGAGGTTCATCATCCAGTTACATTATGCCCCTATTACGTACTAGAAAACAGCATTTTTTAAGTATTCTTAAGCAGCTTCTACTAAGGCTCCAAAGTAAAGTTTCACAGCACAAAACAGACCGCAAAACACAATTTGGATAAAGACATTGGACTGTAAGGGTAAATTCATACAACATCAGCCATTCAAGTCTACATTTAGGTCTAAATCACAGGTTTTAGAGATTCCATTGAAAAAGCCAAAGATCAAAATGATCTTCCATCACTAGCAAGAGTTTGACATGATAAAGCAATAGAGCACTTAAACTGATGATGAAATAATATTTATCACATTTAATCATATTTAGATAGTGTCATCATTTCACAGAAAGCATCTCAGATTATTTACTTCACTACAATTTGCTACAATATTATTGCCTCTTGTTAAGAACCATCTGAATTTTTCTTCAAATTTTCTTAGTTAAAGTACATTTATTTCACTCTATTTTGCCTTCTAGCACAGAATACTATAAGAGCCTGGAAGCATCTGGTGCTTTTCAGCATGCTCATGAAAAGACAGGTTCACTGAAAACTGCATTTCACAGAATTACTCATGTACAGAGATGATGCCCCATTTCCATTTAATGTTTAATTGTAGAGCAACAAGCAATAACATTAAATAAAAGTCTGGTACGCAACAAAGCTGAGTTTAATCAGCAAACACTCAAATATGAACTGGTTTTCATCTGGAGTATATTGAAGTGACAGGGCTGTAGCCCCTAATTCTTCTCAAATCTCCACAAATAAAGGAAACATCTGGTAACTTTCTAGACAGTAGAGCAAGCTGAAGTATTAGAAAGCTTAAGAAGTTGTTTTGGTTTGCTTTTCAGAAGCCACTTCAGTAGCCTATTTAAAAGTGAGCCTTGTTCTGTGCTCAAACCAGCCTTCTGCACTGTTAGCTTCTTGCATTTCTGAAGAGCTACCTTGCGTCTGGCTGCTACAGCTGGGGGACTTGTTCCTACCGGGGCGGGGTGTCGACACAAGCGTGCCTTTCCCAGTATCAGGCAATACCTGATGTTCAGAAGCTAAGCTGGTTCATATGCAAGATAACAATTAAGATGCCTACCGCTCTTTCTGAGTCCTGGTTAACTTCCAGAGAAAGCAGCCATGGTCAGTATCTTACATTATCATTGCCCTAGGTAAACTTAGGAAAAAAACTGTAAATACTAACATGCTGGTAAGTATTCCACAGTTCTTAACTGCAGAATTATTTTTACTTACTACTTGAAGTTAAATATAAAGCTGCTCTGCAGGAGATTTAAGCATATTTAATTGTGGCTGCTTAATGTAATTGGTTGCTCCATACCAAGGGATTACTCTGTTGTGCACTGAATTAGCAATTTACATTTCCATATGGCTGAGAGATCTGTTTTGGAAAATTACAACACCTGACAATTTTTTTTTTTCCAGTGCAAATTAGAAATGCATGATACATACATACAAATCACCTGCTAGACCTAATTCGAGTTAGTGGTCCAATGAATGAGTGCCATCATAAATGTTAGATTTTTTTCAGTTTTCCCTCTTTTCATATCATTAAAGTAATTCTAATGTATAAGCAAACATGCAAATACAAGCTAGCATTAGAAGTTATTTAATTAGCGGGGAAGGAAAAGAAATTATTTCAAACAAAGTGAGCTAGTCCACAAGTGCAACAAATCATTGAAGCAGACATTGTATGTTACCCAGTTTCTGTCAATGGTAACGATTCACGTTTAGAGTAGCCAAGTGAGAAGGCAATCTTATTCAGTGTGGCTTTAAGCATCTCTGAAACTTACAAGTTTCAGAGTACAAAACTGAGATACTACTCTGCAAATCATGTGAGGGACCCTACAATAACTTGAGTTTGGTTATTCTCTACCTGAAACCATAAATGAAGCATCTATACACAGCATCTGTTCTACAACACACTTTTTTTGCCACAGAGGTAACTGTCCAAATACCCGTATTATTTTTCAGTAGCGAAATCCACCCCTGTTTCTTTCCATCTTATTCAAACAGGCAATATATAGGCAACTTTATTTTGGGATGCAGTAGAAAAGACATCACAAGCCAACCTCGCTCTGCAGAATGCATACTTACATTCTTCTGTGTAACTTGCTTTGAGTAAGCAGATATTATTTTTCCATGATGCAACAGTTAAAGAACTAGATATAGTCCAGAGGTGATTTATATCCAGACCCTGAGCAGATAATACCTTTATTATTTATTATTTTCAGGCATAACTGCCAATATTTTTATTGCTATGAAAATTATGGTAAAAAAACATCTATTCAATATGGTTCATGGATTCATCTAGCGTAGCAATTCTCATTTTCAGCCATTAGACCCAAGCAGTTCACTCTTGCTCCTGTGTTAAAAATCAGTGCACAGCACCAAGTGGGACAGTATGTCATGGCAACACTGATGTACTTGGGAGTAAACATAGAGCTGATCCCCTTCCTCTTCATGCAATATGGGACCCCCTCACTGCCCAACACCTTGTCTAACAGACAAGTTTATCCACTTCTTATTTCCCATTATGCCACTGTATTTCAGGATATTTTTTGTCACATATGGTTGACTAGTTAAAGCATCCAGCTGAAAAGTACAAGACTAATCTCCGAGCAACTCCACATATCTTTATGTCCTCATCACTTTTGAGACAGCAACCAATACAGAGATCTTTTCGAATGGCTGCCAACCGCAATTTGGCAAACAAGCTACATACTGCATAGCCAGAGAGTATGTCAATTCTGAAAGCCAGTAATTTTGGCTGCAGCATTGGACATGTTAGAAGAACTTACTTGGAATTAAACATTTCCTCCAGCCACTAAAAAAATACATATTTCTGAACATGGAAGTCCTGACTGGTGGAAAGGGTGAGATATCGGGTATTTCAAAATAAGCAACATACTCAGCAGCTGACAAAGACAGCAATCACGAAGACAGCATACTGCAGGGGTGGTGCATGCCTACAGCAATATCATTCATTCAAAGAAAAAAATGCAATTCCAACATTTACTTAGTTACTGTGGATCAATTAGATATGAAAATAAGTGGTTTATGACCCTGTCACACAAATTGCATGAGAAGGTTCCCAAGATATATTTGGATTGTACGCCTAACCTCTCTTTTCCTAATCATAAGCAAAAGGAGCAGGGAAGAAAGAAATATAAGGGGGGAGGACAGATGGCAGTGCTGCAAAGGTAAAAAAAAAAAAAAATTCAAAAAACCTTCTAGCTGATGAGTTGGTCCATTAAGTAACATTCATGAGAGATAATCCAGAGAAAACAGAGTTCTTGATTCACTATGAGAAAAATAAATACACATGGAAAATCTGTTTCCAATAGCAGCATGGAAACTGATGAAGACCAGATCATCTTCACCATTCCCTGTGACAGGTACTACACTGTTACCACTGCTTATTTAACATTTCACAAGTCACTTGTTAAGGAAAACAAAAGTGAAGTTATCCTTCATTATTTTACACACACCAATATTCACAGGTGATAGAAGACAGTTAAAACCCTACCCACGTTACAAAACCTTTGCTGATTCTGCCAAAGCAGAAAGCCTTCAGATTACTATCAGCAAGAAACTACTTCCCAAAGTTTTTGAAGTACCAATGTTATAAAGAACTTCTGGTCTTTTGTCTTACTTTTAAAATCCCTATTTTAACCAAATGTCACAAAGAGATCTCAGAAGACAGCTTTTACATCATCTTTGAACAAAGTCAGCAAGATAGATAAGAGATCCATGGTAAATTCTGTATTGAAAGGAAAAAACAGGAGTATAAATTTATGCCTTATACACCAGAGAGTCTGTATGGGAGAGGGGTGCGTGCCTCATCTACTAGAACAATTTCAGGGTTTATACCTTAGACATGAGAACCTGAGCAAAACAGTTACAGAAGTTAACAGGATTCATGAACTCTGCTGTTCATACGATTAATTATCCTTTTACAGTCTCAGTTTTGGTTTGTTTTTTGTGATCTTCCTAACTCCCGAAGTTAGGGATGAGTTATAAATTATTTGAATCAGAACTTACTTATACTTGAATAACTGTAATCCGAGCTTGGAGAAGTCAAGGCAAGTTTTGCAATATTATCTAAGCATTGTAACAACAACTTAGAATGTTACAAAACAAAATAAAATGTTATCAAATGTATAAACTGGGTTAACATAATGCAACTTTGTTTTCACAAACATGTTTTGTTGGAAGTTTTCTACCTACTTATACTCTATTCCAGCTTAAATACCTTAAAAGGAGGCACTTACTTTTGGAAAAGGCCAAGATCCTCTCAGATACGTGGAATGGAAGATAACACTCAGAGTAGAAAACAAAACCCCCTCATCTAGCGATCCAGATCTGTCCTGTTTACAGGTAGGAGATAACGTTGCTATCAAATGCCTGAATTATTTACTTCATGCACTTATTTGTAATATAAATGATATTGTGCCAGTTAAGTACTCAGCATTCCAGTATCTCATAATCTTGTTGTACTTACTTGGAGTAAGTATCCATTACCACTTGGAACACTCATTTAGCCTGCTCAACTGACTGCTTAATGAGGTCTGGACAGTAAAAGCCTTATCTGCAAAAAGCCAATGCAGAAAGAAGCATCCATGTATTCTTTCTCCAAAGCAAAGTATTTGTCCAGTTTTAATGTGAAAAGGAATTAGATTAACGGGAACATTCAGAAAAATAGAAATTAAATAAAAGATGAAATACATATATACAGTATTTTCTAATAACAGAAGCAATGCTTTTTTCCAGTCGTTGAATATTGTATTGTTAGAATTTTGTTTTGGTTTTACAAATACCATTAGGCTTTCAAAATCTCTCCTAGAAGATATGCCCCCACCAAACGAGTTTTGGGAATTCCATGCAGCAACAGGTCTAGTTTAACAGCTTTTTGGAGTGTTTATAATGAGTCTGACTGGCCTGTATACCAGCTCCAGAAATACAGAATAGGACATCATTAGCAGCATTCACTCAGGTTTTATTTAACATACTAGTCATCACTAAGTGTTTAAATGCTACTGTCAGTAAATGCTGGCTACCTCTCTTTCATTCACTACTCACTTCTAGCTACATGCAAGACTCAAAACAAACCACTGCTGCCAATGCAAGTTTAAACAACATCCCTCACTTCACAGATGCACAAGTTGGATCAAGTAGAAATCTGCAATTGCCATTGAGATCATACAGACTGGTTTTTACCATATACCTGCAGCAAACATATAAGTTTCCAAGTCAAAGGCCCTAAGCCACAAGTATTTGCTATCTTAAACATTTCAAACAGAAGCATAGATCCTACATGGGAAAAAAAAAAGCATTGACCTTCTGCAGAAACCTAGGTTTCTTTTAAGAAACATTCCATGACTTGTCTGTCAACTGAAAAACATTGTATAAGTGGAGTAATTTCAAGCTTTAAATTAAATTTATGCTCAATGACATCTTTATTTTGCTTCCTAAATCTCACATTTTTATTAAATGTATATTTTATTTAGATTTACTTTTTTAATTAAAAACACCCAACGCACATCTTCACCGATTCTGCAGCAAACCAAATGCCTAACCTCTTCTTATAAGATGTCGTTACCCAAAGACATAGTGTATAGCAATTCTTACATTTGCACAACTATTACTGGCATTACTGAAAGCTTCCTTTTGGTTCCTGTACAAGCACAAGGAGAAGGTGAATAATTGGTCAATTATGCCGATACAGAAAAACATTATTTGTTATTCTAGCCACCAATTTGCTTCCACCCACTTTCTTCAGTGTGCAACACTGGGCGTCTCCCACAGCTGACAACGTTTAATTTTGAGTACTGTCATGATGAAGCATTCCCACAAAAAGGAAGTATGACAAGAAACTGTTTCCTGTTTTGTGCAAACTGTGTGGTCACATTATTCATCATGTAACTAAGACCAGCTTAAGTCAGCCTACTGATAAAGCACTCGTTTTCACATACTGATATACTCAATCACAAGTAAAAATACAAACAAAAAACCTTGAACAACACATATCTTTCAAGACTCCCTCCCGCCCCAATATGTCATTTGTCTCCCCTTACAGTGATATTATTATTAGTATGACACTGTTCAAATGCATTCGGTGTGCCAGTTATATGAAGTCACTGCATTGCTGTTGACATTTAATGAGAGAACTGGCTTGTTAAAGATAGAATACAGTGCATTTCTTGATTAATTGTAAATGGGGAATGCTTGGAGCAGCCACAAACTAGAGAAACTCTGAGCTAGTAAAACTGAACTGCAGCCAGGGGTTGTCGAGGTATATAACCTTTTCGTAAAGCAGAGGGGTGGGTGAGAAGCCCACATATTCCCAGGACACCTCACTTTTCAAAGATCAGGTTTTCCCATTCTCCTGTTATTCCTTCTCTCATCTTCCATCACTGTTCAGAAAGATATGCAGTTGCTGTGGCCTGGGCACATGTTAGAACACACAGATCTAAAGGATGGAATGGGTCTCCCCAACGATGAGTCAGCACATACCTATTTCTGAAGTGAAAAATTCTTTTACTTCACACTGAAGAAATTTAAATAACCCTTGAAAGAACAGGTCAGTACATTTCAGACAAGTGTAACCCTAAAGATAAAACCACCCCTGAAACAGGATACCAGTGTGGTCATAAAATATTTTTTATTACTTACCACTTACCAGTACCTAAAGGGGACCTACAGGAAAGACAGAGAGAGGCTGTTTACAAGGGCAGGGAGTAACAGGACAAGAGGGAATGGGTTTAAATTAAAAGAGGGGAGACTTAGATTAGATATTAGAAAGACGTTCTTCCCTGTGAGGGTGGTGAGGCACTGAAACAGGGTGCCCAGAGAGGCTGTGGAAGCCACATCCCAGGAAGAGTTTGGGGCCAGGCTGGATGGGGCTTTGGGCAACCTGGTCTGGTGGAGGGTGTTCACAGCCATGGCAGGGGGGTTGGAACTAGATGATCTTTCTCTGTCTTTCCTGTGTACAACAAAATTAATCAGCTTCAAAAGATCCTCAACACCTGTAACATACGGTACTAACTTCCCAACAACCGCAGTTACACTAGAATCAAACCTTAACATACAAGCACAATGTAGTTGTTTATGTAGACATTTCCACAGAAAAAAATTTCCAAAGATGCTATGTATGCTAGCTGTCTGGACTACTTTTCTTCAATGATTCTACAATCATATAGGTTTTCTGTTTTTAATAATTAATGTGCATGTTTTAGTACCAGACATTTCATTTCAAGCTAACTTTTACGTATCTTTTTTAGACAATCTTTTTATGCAAAATAGAAAAAGAAACTGCCAAGATAGCAATGTGTTTTAGGCAACTGTTAATGCTCCTAATATATTTCATTTTAGAGAATCAAACTTCTCTATTCCTTTGTTCAGCCATCTGAACAGGATACTTGATTAAAAAAAAAAAAAAGCAGCTTTAAAATTCTCCTGTTCATGTCACTAAAACCAGATTAGCATAATCTTGGCTGCTGTGCATCACTTTAACTCCTCATTAGCTTCAGTTCAAAAAGAGAATATATAAGCCCAGGAACTGCTATTTAAATTATTGTATTCTACTAGCTCCAATAGTTACTCCATTATGTTTCTTATACTTAATTAGTAAATAAAATATGCAGAAACCGACAGCAAATGGCATTGAATTCTGCAGTTGAACTACAGATATGAAGCTTAACAGTGGAAAAAATTGTGAATCATCAATGAACAAGATTATATACATTTTTGATATTGCTTTAGAGTGGGAAGAGAAGCCTGCATGGACCAAAGTGTTTCCAGACTGTAGAAGGGCAAAGCACAGGAAGTGCTCTGCTAAGTACTAACCCTCTTTGTGCCAGTGTTTAATCAGTGGTGCTGACAGATTTGTCAACAGAAGCCTGAACTGGGAAGAGCAGTAGTCAAAGCACAGCAATACAAACAGTATCTGGAATAGCAGGGGATATGTGAACTAGGAGTGACTTGCTTTAGAGAAAATGCATCAGTTACAAAAAACCCTCTTTCCCCATCTTCAAGAACGAAGCATCTGGTACCTGCCATCCCTGCAGTAAGAGCATTCATCTTGGCCCTGGAAGACCAGTTCTGGCATTCTGCTCAACTGAAACGAACTTGGCATTTTAATCTCCCAGACAGTGCTCTGGACTAGAATATATATATATGTATTTTTTTTTTTAGACATGCCAATCACTTCTGATTTTCTTCTTGTTTCCATGAAAAGATTATTAGCTTAATACAACCCATCTGTCAAGGCTGTCACATTGTAAAAGCCCAAGGTTCAAGTAATTGGTCAGGAACAAGCAAATTGTTTCCTCTGTCTCAGTCAGGTGTACAGCTGCTTAGTCACCAAGTGCTCTTGATCCGCTAATCTGAGATGGTAACAAGCTTCTCATTATGCTAGCTTATTTTAAATATAAAAATATTTATACAGAGATAAGTGCAAGCATTGGACATACTTGAGTGATCACTTGCCTTTCAAAACTGGTATTAAATTTAAGAAATTTGAACAAGCTGCTAATAAGCAGCTCCTTTTTGATTTTATACATTATACTGAAAGATCAGAAGATACTCGGCAGGAAATGCAGAAATAACTAACAGGAAAGTTTTTCTCAAACTACAGTTATAGGGGAAAAAATATCACAGTCTATGAAGTGCTTAATTAATACTCATATTAAATACCCCTTTATTACAAATGTGAGTTTACAGTGTACTTATCCCACCTAAAAAGCAGCAACAACATCCAAAGACTTTCAATACTGCTATAAAAATTATATAGTTCTAGTTTTGGATATCACTGTTTAACCAGTAACTTGCCCTTAACTGCTGCTCTGTATCAAAATTAGATCCATGAACATTTTAAAGCCTTATTACTCATTATCAACCATGGATATAACATGGCAAGTTTCTGAGCTTACTGTTCATTGCACTCCAGAATGGTTGCATGATGAAGTTGTTTTGTTTTGGTTGGGTTTTTTTTCCCCTAGTCATTTACAAGCATAAGCTTACTACAGTGAACACCAGACATGTTGCTTACTGGAATGTAAGTGTAGAATGTGAAAAACCAGATCCAAGAAGTTGGTATTTGCTCATGTAAGGAACATGATGGCTAGCTAGGGAAGTTTTCACTGATATGCAGCAGAATTATCTCCCAGTGACCTGACTCATAAGGAGCTTGCTGGGTGTATTTAGCAGCAGAAGAATGTTTAGTTGATTAGCTCTCCTATAACAAAAAATAATGGCTCAGTTGTTAAAAACTGCAAGTTGTTCACAATTACATCATCTGCCTTATCCAAACATTGATATGGTTAAAGGATTTTTAACTTAGTCTATGCAACCACAAACAAGTGACCATGTATGCACATGAAGCAATTCAGTGACTCATCTCACTTAAAGGACTGGTCTCTCAAAAACTATGCAGAACAGAGTACCACACTCTGAAGACTAGTTTTACCAAATTGTTATATACATTTGCTTTATGAGAGCAAAATCAAGACTTTTCAAAAAAAGACAAGCTTAGGTACTAGAAGAAGCACTCCAAAGGAAGCATTGTAGAAGTCCCTACAGCACACTCTGCTACCCTGCCTGCTTGTTTAGGTGTGCCTTGATACTAAGGAGTCATGAGAACTCAGACTAATCTGTTCCGAGACAACATGATGTCATTGTTATTGGTAACATGCTGACTAATTTTTCAGTAAGACAAAGGCAACATTGGATACTGCTATGCCTCAAGATTTTTATTCTGTCTTAGCCTGTTTGAGCACGCTTACAGCCCGTGCTTGTTTAACTAGCTTCCAAACAGAAATAAGTATAGTTTTGCATTGTCAGGAAAAAAAAAATCCAACAAACATCCTGCAATCCAGAGAAGCCATGCTGTTCCAATATGCACCTATGCAGAAGATCAAGAAAACTATTCCTAAAGAACAAAAAACCCCAATACAGTTTCATAATAGGCACTGTCAGACCTATCCAGGACTACCTGGATATCATTCAAGGCCTAACGAGAAAACATCACCAATTAAATTGCACTCTTAAGAGAAGTTAGAAAACTATCAGTATTTTTTCATCTTCCTTGCAGTGGGAGAGGGGGAAGAGTGCTTCGTAGTACTTCCAGATAACCACACCTTCCTTTGATTGCAATGATGATGTAGTTTGACTGTTTCAAGATAGAATTTAAATTTACTGAAGTTAACTCTTTTTTTTTCTCCTATACTTAGAAAATAACTCAGGGTTTTAGCTCAGTATACTACTACCAGTCTCTCAATAAGCTTTAAATAGATTATTCCATATAGATACTCCCTTGGGAGAGGCATTTGTTTATTAGAGATAGACGAAAAGAAATAGCCTTGTTAAAGAGCAGATTTACTTTGGAGAAATAATTTCAAGAGTCAATTTAACTAGCTAACCAGATCTAGTAAAATTATGAGAAGATTAAGTTAGTAAATTACAAAGGATGAAAAAGGAAATCGGAGTCATACTAGGACTCCAGTGTTTTATTACAAGATTTCAAGAAAGTTAAGTGTTTTACAGCTACATAAGGTCCATTAAGCAGGGGCAAAAAATAACAAAAACACAAATGCCATGTAGAACTCATAGGTTGTCCTAAAAACATCAGCGTATTTAAAATACCACATTGAGGCCCAACAAGATTCAGAAGTCAACAAAAACATTTACCACTATATAAACTGCTTTGTCTAGAAGGAATTAAATCCAGAAAAGCTCTTCTGTTGTCATGAAACTAGAAGTACTGTTTCTTGATACTTCCTATATATGCTTATCAAAATACATCCCTTTCTATAGTTCTGTAATATAACCTAAGAGTACACTAAAATACACCCCTCATCACTTGTTGGGTCTCCTGTTTAGGTACCTTCAGCCACAAAAAAGAGACTGCACAAACAAGGCATGTACACAGCCTAAAAGTATAAAGCAGGAACACAGAAGTTCACAAGCATAAAACATAGCCTGGATTTAACAAGTTACTTCAGTAAGAGTAGTATACTCACCAGGGTAAAAAAAACACCCAAAGAATCTTTGTTGGCCAAACAAGTAAAAGCCTAGGAGATAAAAGTTAACTTCCACTGGCTGCAACAACACAGCCTCACTATTTTTACATGACTCTCTAAAGTCCCTAGTCTTTTCAGTTAAGATTTCATATGTTCCTATGTTAGTATTTTCCCTTTTTAATCCTTAAACCAATAAGCCTACCTCAACCTGTAATTCTGCTTTTTTCACCTCACACAGCTCTGTTTTTCAAGCCTTCTCACAGTCACAGCTGTTCCTCAAAATTTAGCAATTTCCTCAGAAGCCTGAGCCAAGATGACGCAGCTGGGCCAGATCAGAGTAGGGAGTGGGATTCCTGAAAAGGACAGCTAAATGGTGAGGGGGATTTATGCTGCTCTCTTACCTATCTTCCCCTTTCTAGCAGTGTGGACATTTCCAAGACCAAGTGATAGGTAAGATCAAGAAACTGAGACTAAGTTATTTTTAAATACAATAAATTTTAACCCAGATCACTTTTGCAATCCACCTAACAACAGTCTCATGAATGTTTGCTGTACACAAAAGGGAGCACCAGGAGACGGGAAAGGCTAACAGGCAGAAACAAAAAAAAAACAAACCACTTTTGACAGCAGTGCTCTTTTTAAAGGGAAACCACAGTTTGAACAAAATTTGAAGCAACTTCCAGCTAATAACTTTCCATTAGTAGAACTGCAAGAACTATATGTAGAAAAGGGAAAACAAAGAACTTCACAGCAAAGACTTCAGAACTAACCAAACTATTACTTGCACATAAGCAGTACCCTACCAGTGTGTACTTCCAATACTCTCAGGTTGCTAAAACCATTTCCTTAATTAAGGCCTTGGAAGATTTAAAGTGACAAATTTCCCCAAGGAATAAGAATGGTTTAGACCACAGAGCTCCAAATTCCAGCTGGGACAGTGGCTGTGGAGCTCCATGCCAGTTCAACTCCTTCCTTAAGCTCCAGTGAAACCACTCTCAGTGAACTGTGGAATGACCTTCTAGCCAAATTGGGAAACCCTGACCTTTCTGAAGCCATTAGACACCTTTAGCAGCTGACTACATAGCTACCTCATTACCCTCTCTTAGTTTCCTCTTATTGCTCCTGATTTTCATACATTTTTTTGGATAGTCTCACCTTCACTCTCCAGCTGTCTATGTAGATTACAGTGCCCTTTCCTCTGAATTTTAACTCTTTCCTCCTGCTGCCTTCTTCCAATTTCATCCACAGATTTCCATACCATTTCTATTCTGAAAATTTAAGATTGTCAGAAAAATAAGGTTTTTTTAAAACTGTAGTCATTCCTGCAAATTGAACCTATATTCTTCTACACAAGAAAAACGCAGTTCTTGTACCATCCTTATCACTGTAGCATTGTGTCACAGTATCGTTAAGCAATAGAACAAGCGTGTGTCACATGCTTGTGCTCATGTTCCTCCAGAGAGGTATCTGGAGGACAGTTTTGGTTTGGTAGCTGTGTATTCACTCCCATCACTGAAGATACAGTACGGAAGACATGTGCCTGTTGCTTAGGGTTCTGACCCAGAAATGGGCAATAGTATACACTGATCTGGCTGACAAGCTTAACTTGCCCTCAGCCTATACACTCTTTTCGCACAATTTCAATTGGTCTTAAAACACGTGGCTGTCAATTGTGGCAGCCTGAGTGCAGACAGCATTCGTTCCTAAGGCAGTATGGTAGGCAGGAAAGGATAAAAATCTTGCCAATGTTGCAGTATACACTGTCACATCTCATGAATCAGAGCACTTTTAGTGGAGAGTTAAGGGTGAGAGCAATGAGGATTTGGTATTATATTACTGTTGGTCTGGTAATCTCTCACTGCCATATTTGTTCCCTATTCCTTATGTCAGAGCTAGGGATACTACAGACGTGAATTAGCTCAGCAGACTAATCTGGAAGAAAACTATTAGTTTCTTTTTATTTTTTTTTTATCTCTTTATTTTGTATAATATAAGCTTGCATTTTGCATGTGGATAAAGTGAGGGAAATATACACCATTTGCCACCCTAAGAATCACCTCCTTTTACACTGAACCAAGTCTAATGTGTGTTCTTATCATGAAAAAATCACATTATCATGGGCTGAGCCTCAACCTCATCTTCAGCTACTTGTCTGAATAAAAAAGATACAATTGTCCATGTGCAGGATAACATCAGAGTTAATCTCGCATCTCATTGGTGTTATTATTGTACCACACCCCAGCTTTGCTCATTTATAAAGAAGACTAAGTGGACAAGCAAAGAATTTAGATTAAATGTTTCAAAATTTTGCTTTTCACAAGTAAGTTCATTGTAAATGATATTTAAGGAATTAACAGACACAAAATGAAGAACAAACCAAAAATGTAGAAGAGAGGATACTTTGTTTTCTGTAAGTCTCACGCAATACCTTCTTGCTAGAATTGTGCCAGGTGATATGGAAGCCTATTAGACTTCAGAGCTAGGTTTTTCCATCAGAAAAGCTAGACATACAGTTTATTTCAGTAGTAGTTATTAAAAAATCTTGTAAGTTAAACACAAATATTAAGTGAACCAAAACAAATAAAGGGAGTACACCACATACATTCTGGCTCCGGGTAGTTTTTCTCATTCCTCAAAGTTGTGGTACCTGCTTTTCAAGATATTTACCTTAGTAAATCCTTTAAATACCATGAAGAAACTATATAATAAAATAGTATTGGTTTACCTCCTAAATAATTGCATCATATAACTAGCTTACCTCCCTTTAAATAAGCTGTTTAAATCATTCCACAGTTGGCTCATGTAAAAGGACACGCTTTTAAAATGTCCCCGACCAGTTCTCTCCAAAACTGGTCTTTAGTGGAGTTAGCATAGCTATGAAAAAATCCTTGACGCAGACCTGGTGCTGGCAATCCCTCCATACAGTGTATACACCACCAATAAATGGCATGTGCTACACCTAAGGACAAGAACAGTTAAAAAAAAATAAATCAACCTCCTTCTAGCACGGGAAACTATTATTAATATTCTGGACAGGTAATTGCTGTGGTAGAAATTCCAGAAATTTTTACCTAATTCTTCCACCGAACAACTTGAACAAAGATTTCTTAACATGTTCTTTAGCTTTAATGAGGCCTATTTTTGTCCGTTTGCCTGGAAGCTCTTCATTAGCATCTACTAATGCTTTAAACGGGTATATTTCCATCAAAATGAACTTTATTCCACCCAGAAACCTACTTGTTGGAGTATCGGCTATGGTGAGATACATTTGAAACTATTCTATTGATAATTCTTAATTCCCTGTACTGTTGAATTCTTATTCATTAAGCTTTCATATAATTTACAGAAATTATAAATGCTATTTGCCCACCATAAAGCTTTCTCTGTATACAAAATAAACAAAGTAGGAGGCTTACCACGCAGAGCAGCCTGACCAGCCCTGGGTATTCCCAGGCATGTGTGAGGGGTTTGCTAGAGAATGGCTGCAGGAGGGTATGTAGTTTTTCTGAAAAGCTGTGAAGATACAGAAAAAAAGCAAGATAAATAGAAAGGTCTCTACTGCTGAATATGGCCAAGGGCACCCATGTAGTAAATAAAAGGAGTTTATATTGAACTGTTTCGTTATCTTTGAGAACTAAATTGTGCTGTGAGATAGAAACATTGTTTTCTAAACAATTTGGGGAATACACCACAGCACGATAAGCTGTGCAACTCAGTCACCAGTGTGTAGGGAGATGCACAGAACAGACAACAGAATCCATCAGTAGCCTTAGAGGGGGAAAAATGCCACATTCTGAAGTAATGTCTTTCCTCTTGCCTTGCAGGCAATAGTAGAACATGCTCTCTGAATTACACTGCCAGATACAGATAGTATATAGGTGCTTGGTGCATAAAATACTAGACAGAAAAAGTGTAAAAATTTAGTAGCTTTTGCTAAGACCTTTAATACTCTAATTAAATCCACAAAAACTACTGGGATTTGACTCAAAAAGATGTACTACATGGTTAAAAATGGTAAGGTAGCGCATAGGAGTAATATTAAATGTACATTTGAAATGTACGTTTGAAAACTGAGACATAGTATTTAGGACCAATGTTACATTTTTTTTTCTCTCTGTATAGATCATCTCCAGGCCTTCCAGGCTGGGAAGAAAACTATTATCATATGAGACATAACTGTCTTTATTCACACAGAGTAGTTGTGTGCTGGGACATAAAATGTTGTGGAAAAATGGAAAGACTAGCTCAAGAATTTCTGTATGATACAATTAGGACTATTCTATGAAAAAAAACAAAGGCAGTAGGCATTTTACTTGCCAACGATACTGAGAAATTACCGCTAGATGGAAAGTTTAGATAACAGTTGCACTAATAACCACATCTTGTACCAGGTAAGACTACAAAGTCTTATTTTAAAGGCAAAAGAGAAAAAAAAAAGAATAAATTATTAACTAATTACCATCTATATTAGCTACCTCATGTATCAGCTCTTTGTTTTGGTTTGCTTCTCCTACAGGAAAAGCCCAAAATAAAGAAATGGGGTTTCTCCTACTTATTTTTTTTACATCATCCTCTGAAGTAATCCCATGCAATTTTTTTCATACATGTCTCATTTCTAGAAAACATGAATGGGTCATGAACGCTGTTTTCTTACTCATCTGTTAAAATCTGAAAGGAAAAAATCATCTGAAGAAGATAAACCTAGTTATGATCTAGAATTCCAGACTAAAAGTGGTCAAAATAGAGAAAATGGTGACAACAGAATTCACCTACATCAGCTAATTGCTCCACAGAGGGAAAAGGCTTTTAACAAAAAAGTAACAGATGAGAAAATATAGACCCAAAAAGCATATTGATGTATGCCCTGGAGTAAATTAAAATTGCTAAAGATTCGTTCAGATTAAAACCATTACTCAGTTTATGTCTGGACTTATATAAGTCACTTTAATGACAAAACATTGCCCTCACACAAGTAGACTCTGTACTTTTAATGTATCATTTAATAGTGATATACCTCATGTAGCTCCAATGCCTTACATTTCAAATTAGAGCTAGACATAGTAAGTAAAGTTGAACTATAGGTCTGCTGTGACCACAGAGATAACTACCTTGCTAACATATGCAACATGAAAACTTTTTGAAACAAAAGGTGGGAAGTTGTCAGCTTCCTCTTCCTATAAACAAGTACAGGAGAAATGTGTAAGCTGACTTGAAATTGAAAAGTTTATAGCCTAGTAAGTGAACTGTTGTGCAGCCATCTCACAGCTGGTTAGAAACAAAATGTAGCTGCAGCCATAGAAAATTAACCTTGCTGAAGCTGTAATCCTTATCCATTTATAGAAATGTTCAGAATTAGCAGTGCTTTTAATTAACATTCGTGATACTGTTAATGATTGTAACATGAAATGTCACTTTGTTTTAATGGTTAATATAGGACGTTTTAATGCACCTTCAAATCACTAAAAAAAAGTGTATAAATATGATAGTAACTTTTTATGACTTAATTTACGGAAACCTTATAGAACGTACAATTATAGCCTCTAACAGGCCAGGAAATTATTGATTTAGATTAAATAAAGCTTTAGCAAACAAGTAGTTCTTAGGATTATCTTATCCGTGATTTATCTTCTCTGGATTTAGGTTTACAAATAAATGCAATTAATGATCTTCATTGATTTTCACCACTTAGTAGTTAACATTTCTAATCCTAATTTCCTACCTGTTAAGATAAGCTATATACCCTCTGATTTTCTTTTTATTATTTAGCACATTCTCATGCACTGTAAACAATCTCAGTTTGACTTCCTTCTGAAGATAAATTTGGGGATTTTTTAAATTCCTAAAGGTAAATATATTCCAACTGAAAGTGCAAAAAGGTGGAAGGGGCAGGAGAGTAAAAACTGACTGCGGTGCCGATACTGCTCAGGAAGAGAGAGGAGACAATTTGAGGAAAGTTTACAGCTTCACAGGAGCAGCAGCAGGATTGTGGTATGTTTTCTGTGGTAAAGTGGTTGTGCTAATGATATAGAATTTTTGGATGAAAAGCTGGGGAATGTACTACTGGGTGACTTAGCAGCATGTTTCTTGTTCGTGGTTAAGTTAAAGACTGTGTTTTCTCTCATGGTAGTATACTGAACAATTCCTTTTTTTTTTTTTTTTTCCCCCAGTGCATTTAGCACAAATNTTTCTCTCATGGTAGTATACTGAACAATTCCTTTTTTTTTTTTTTTCCCCCAGTGCAGTTAGGCCAAATACTTGAATGTTGTTAACTTTCCTCTTCAGTACTAGAAATCTCTCAAGAACTGAAACCTGAATAGTGGGTTTGGTGACCAGTCGACTACAGCTGTTTTTAGAACTGCTGTTATTAAGCAGAAGTCTCTGCCTTCTCTGGCAAATGGAAATTCTACCACTGAATTTATAAAATCTTATAAACCCAGAACCCGTTTCTTTTTCAGATATACTTGGGAGTGTGTGTCTCCTGGAACACTCCACATTTTTTATATATTTAGAGGGAGGATGCTAGAGCAGTAAGTTCTCATATTGCTGGGTCAGACAGACATCTTCAAAGGCCTGTTTCATTCAAATTCAGATATAAAATAGTGCATGTTTTGGGGAGGCTAAAAATATCTCATTCCTATTAGTCTATGATCATTTTGCTGTAAGATAACTCTGCGACTTTTCTTTTTTTATACAGATGCACATTTGCAGTTCTCTGCCGCTCTCAGCTGCTGTGGTTATGTGACTGAATGCGACTGAGATTACATGTGAAACCACCAGGAGAAATGTTAGCATCTACATAGCAGTGACCTTTCATACTTACATGTTTTTAATGTTGTGAAATGTTTTTCTAAAAATGCATAGATTTAAAATAAATTTTCTTCAGAGACGAAGCCAAGTTAAGAACAGTTTGTACAACTACCAGTTTCCACCCTCAGGCCATACTATGCTGCTCTCGGAGATGGGCCAAAATACTGCATTGCGAACTGACTGCCAAAACAATCTGAGGTTTTCTGGTTGCCTTAAGCAGAGTTGCGGTTTTCTGGTTTTTTGTTTTGTTTGAGTTGTTTGTTTTTTTTTGTGCGTGGAAGGGCTTTTCCTTTAATTTTTCCTAATTGGGATACTTACATTTTCACCTCATTCCTTTTGCTTTGAAGTGCCTGCAGAGTTTATATGCTCATAAGTCTTTGGTTCATGCATGGACTATTTATTTCTCGGTCCTGGAAACTGGGAAAAAAAAAAAAAGAATGCTAAAATGCTGGAGCATGACTAAAAACATTTTAAAAAAGAATATGGTAGGCTTTAACATCTGGTGAGGAGGCTGTGAAGTAGATCTAACGATGCTTGATTTATAGTAATCTATACAAAAGCAGACTGTCTCCAGAAAATCCTATGGCAGTTTTGTACAATTCAAACAACAATCTTAACTCACAGCTCAGCACTCTACGTGGAGACTTGCAAAATATTTGTAAGTCAGAGTTAAAAAAAGTGACAACAACTGTGCTAACCACCCAGCCATTTCTCCCAGGAGAGCAGGCAAATGGCAGGAGGAAAAGAGGAACTAAGAGTACTTGTAGGGTAGAGCTCTTTCATCACGTGATGCAGCTATAGCCTGATGGTTGCACATCTTTTCTCCATCACTTCGATAAGGGTACAGTTATTATTGCGTGCTGACACTAAAAATAGTAAACGTTTTGTGTTGTCAATGTCCCTAAACCTGACTTGAGTTCTTTTTTTCCTCTTTTGCTTAAAATCATGAACGTGATCTGAGTTTTACTCCATCAAAAACTAAATGAACTCAATGCCTAAACATACATTTGGTTGATTTTCTTGAGCTCTGCCATGTGCACTTGTTTTCAGTCAGACTTCAAAGTATTTTTGTAACATTCTGCCTGCTGCTCTTGAATCTTAGAGGTCAGTCCAATGTAAAAGTTTTGCTGAAGAAGACTTGGCTAAATCAGTATGAATAGTATTGTGGCAAATTCAGAAAATCTGGGTAAAAAAAAGCTCTTGAGAACTTTTTCACATTTGTTATGCTGAACAAATAGTGCTACAGAGTTTGGATTAAAAACTCCTAAATTTGTGCAGAGATGTCAAGCAGTTGGAAATGATTCTCTATTTTCTCCAACTCTGGAAGGACTGACCTTTCTGCTCCAGTTATGGGTGCTGCTTAATACAGACAAAGACAGCACAGAACAACAAAACGGCCATTAGAGCTAACTGAAGAGAAGAAAGAAACCGAAAAGCATTTCTTTTTAACTGAAACTGGCAAATTGTTGCTGTAGCAAACTGGTGTAGAGTGATGTGCTGTAAATTACAAACATGTAGCTGGAAGTAATATGACATTGCCTGTCACTGCAAACAAGTGATTAAACTCATGATTACTTGATTAATATAATAATTCCAGTTATGTGTGGTGAAAACAACATACACTATGCCCAAATACTTACTGCTAAAATCACCAAAATAAAAGTAAAACAAATAAAAAATCAAATAAAAGGAAAACCTGTACTAAAAAGAAGAGGTGCATCCCAAAGGAAAGGTTAGAAGTGAGCAGCTTGATGGAACTGGTCCATTTTATAACCTACTACCTTCTGCTGCCAAGATTCTACTCCAGTTTTAGGGCCCCTGCAAGTTTTAGCGATGTTATTTGAAAGCTGGTATTGTCAGATTTTATCAGCAGGTTTTCCCTGCTGGAATTTTAAAAAAACACTAAAACTATTTCGTCCATTACTCAGGTAAGCCTCAGTCACAAGAAACCCAGACAGCGTATTAAGACACCTGTCAACACCTCCAGTAATGAGGGATGTGATCCTTGTTTCCATTATCCACCGATATATCCGTGCTGAGACCTTCAGTTTACACAGTGAGGCTCAGCCAAAGGGATTCTCCAACCCACAGAAATGGTTTTAAGCCACTTTTTGTTGCTGTGAACCATGAGCATGTGTAGATGACTGAGATACTGGGGACTGGAGTTCTCAAATTTGAGAGGAAAAAAACCCCAAGTCTTTTGTTTGTGGTAACAATAGCTCAGTTCTAGTTAAAACACCACAGTTATCCTTCGCATCTCGTATATTTTCAAAATAAAATACAGGGAAATGTACTTCAGCCAGAACCACCTTATCAGGAACCCCCCGAGTTCCTGGGCACACGGGCCCAGCAGCCGCTCTGTGACGAAGATCAGATGGAGACGAGGCTTTGGTGGGACGCGCACAGTGCCACAGCCGGCCCCGGCCGCCTCAGCTCTCTGGCCGCCCACGGACCAGCCAACTCCATCTGAAAGGAGGCGACCAAGCACCAGGCTCGGCCTTTCCTCCTCCCAGCAACCCGAGGAACGGCTCAGCTGCGAGACCTCGAGAAAAATCCACCAACACGCCGACTCCGTGCTGTCAAAGCCAGGACCGGCCAGTTGTGTTTCACGCTTCACCTTTTCAGTGGGCGTTTCTATTCACATCCCCCCCCTCCGAGTTCCGCCATTTCCCCGCCGGCACCGCCAAGGCTCTCAGCTCCCGCCCTCCGGGCTGCGAGCCGCGAACCGCCGCCTCGGCTTGGCCCAACGGCGCATGCGCACCGCGCTCGCACATGCGTGGCAACGCCGGTCTAGAGACGCGCAGGCGCGGAGCGATTCGGCGTCTCTAAGGCGGTGGATTGGGAGGAGGCGGCGGGGCAGCGGGACCAGGAACTGCTCCAGCTGCAGCCGTGAGGGGACGATAAGACGCTCGGTGGTGCGGTTCGGTCCTATGGGGCCTTGAGGATACAGCCCCGGTGAGAGACGGGGTTTCTGCTGGGGCGCAGAGCCGGTGGGAGGATGGAGAGTCAGGCGGCTCCGGGCGCTGGCGGCGGCGAGGAGCCCCTGAGCTCTGGCAGGATGAACCCGAAGCGGAGTGGGCGCGCCGCGGAAGAGGAGAGCCGGAACAAGCCCAAGCTGGTGAGCAAGCTGTGGGGCTGGGAGGGCGGCAGGGGACGGGCTGGGGCCGAGGAGGAAGGCGGGGGAGGAGGAGGCGGCTCGGATGCCGCCTTGCTGCTTCCCGAATAGAGAAAGAATCTGGGGCGGAGGGGCGTGAGGCCGGGCCTGGGGGTGCGGGGCTTTCAGCAATTAAAGGCTTTTTAAAATTAAAATCCTGTGAGCTTCTGTGACGATTTTTGGGCCCTCTTTGGAAGAGGGAGGTGACAGCTGGAGGGGGGCGTGCGGCGCGCTGAGGGCCGCGCTGTGGTAACGCACCGGGGGTGGTCGCTGGCAGGAGCCGGGAATTCCCGTTCTCCCTGAGGGATGTGACACGGGGAGGCTGCCGGCGGGGGGTCGCTTGGGCCATCGCTCTGGGGAGAGGTGCGGCGGGGGGTGCTGTGTGAGCAGGACCTGTCGGCGTGCCCTCCGTTCTGCTCACCTTTCGAGGGAAAGATCACAGGTGGCTCCGTGTGTGCGTGGTTTTGTTTTTTTTCTCTCTATTTAAGTGTCCACAATGTTGATGGTTATGATGCAAGCGATGTGCTTCCCGAGTTCGCTCGTGAATTAATGTGAGAATTATTTGGGAATTTGGATGTTGTCCAGTCTTTTTGGAAAGACCTGACAAGCTTCTGAGCATATAAATTCTTTTTAGGACTGTAAAATTTGTTATGCCTGTAATTTTTGATTTAAAATAAGATATTTCCCTTTACAGACTTGATAACTTGAAGCATAGGTACATGGCAAAGCCAACAGCACTGGATTCTGTCTCACTTCATAGATGCAGTAGCAGCAAAAACAGTTAATATGACAGTGTTTGCTTTTAATTGTTTACTTCTGTTACTTACACGTATTTGTTTTAACTTTGATTCAACTCATTGGTGGCTTTTCAAGAGCAACAGTGTAGCAGACACTTAAAACTTACCTGACTTTTCTTATTGAATAGAGTACCGGTTGCAAACTTTATTTAATCTGTGCAAGGGTTTTCACAGGTGGTGGTAAAACTAAGTTAAGGTGTGGGTGTTCCCACCTTGTGTTCTTTTCATGGAGTATAGTGCAACAGAGCCTTCAGCTGATCAGCCCAAGACCTACAGACATGTTTTTGTGACTGAAAACTAAGCTAGACTGCACCTGGGGAAGACATTAAACTCCTAATATATGAGACATTGAAAAGTTACTGAAAGTTACAACTATTTAAAAGGATGACAGAAAGCCAGAGTACTGAGTAACTTGAAGTGTGTTTGTATTAATAGTGACCACGTGTATCTTAGCAAAAGGTAATCAAATAGGATGTCTTATTTTGTTTTGTGGTGTTATTGGAAACAAACTCATACTTCCTTGCGTAGGATAAATATAAATAAACTTCTTCGTATAAACAAGATGTTTGTTTATGTGTTTAGGTTTTTTTACTATTTCCTAGGTAAAGCAGCTGGGAAGGCTGCTTGAAGATGCCTGCAGGGAAGTTATTTAAAAATCACACAGGAAAGTTCTTCTATTGGAAGCTGTGGAGACAAATTTGAATTTTCCTCTAGCAGAGGAGAACACTTTGTTCTGAAAGACATACATAATTTAAAAAATCACAGTGAAAGGAACTCAAAATTGAATTGAACAGGACAAGTGTTTCCATTGCATGTTCTTTTCAGTTAGTGTAGAATCACTGGAGTGGAGTGTATTGTTACATTTTGTGGAAGAAGTACATTATGTTAATATTTGACTTAATATGTAGTCATATGCTTTTGTTGAGAAGACGATTACAGTCCAGCGCAACATGGATCAGAGTAGTGGTATGTTACTGGAATCAGGTACCTTCTGAAAGAGTGTTGCTCTGAGATAAAGTGACTAGCCTCTGATGAGATAATTGAATGAATGGGTTAAATGGGAAAGTAGGTATTTTTTCATTCTGGACATGATGTGGACAAATGGTGTCTTCAACTGACATGAAGAGGGATTGGCTTCTGAGGAAGAAAAAAGATGGGATTCAGGTGTGTTTTAAGTTGAGGCAGGTTGAGTGAACAGCCAGATTTATCAATTACTGCCATGGGTTTCTGAAGGAACAAGACTGTAATCGGGAAAAGGCTTCATCCATTATATAGGAGAATAATCTTATTAAATTTCTCTGGCCTTAATTTTGAGTGAAGAATTGATTCTACTGATTGATGTTAGGAATATCTTCAGGTACTCGGAGAGCTACCTTATTTGTACTTCATCCCTGTTCACTGTGCAAATAAGACAAAGGTATATTTGGGACTTCTGTAAGAGAAGCTACGCTATTCATGCAAGTGCTAAGTTGTCCCTGAGTTTGTATGTGAAGCTTCTCATAGTCTGATGTGAAGGTTTCTTGGTGCAGCTTCATAACTTACAATTCATCAAGTTGCAGTAGAGTTATAGAGATGAATCAACTCTGACAGTTTGTTGCATATAATTCAAGGAACTCTACAGTGGGCTTAGAGGAGTGGGTCTCTTTTCCAGAACTTATTTCACACAGGAGGGCTGAGCAAGGGCTTGGTGGGAGACGGTGTGCAGCTACATAGAACAGAGGATTTATTTTTAGTTCCTGGCAGAGCAGCTGAAATTAGGTAAGTGATTGGGAAGAAGTCTAGGGGAATGAGTTTTCTATGATAGACTAAAAAGGGCTATAGATGACAGGGAGCTGGGAAAGCTGGAGTTGTTATTTTGGGGGAAGGGAGACTGCAGAAGGAAGTATAAGTTCTTTGTTTCCCCATGCTCTGGGGGAAAGCTTTTACTTTTCTAGGTGAAAGTAAATGGTGAGCAGTGGTGCTTGGCCTGCAGAAGCATAGTGTTTTTGGTGGGTTTTTGTTTGGGTTTTCTTTGTATGATTTTTTTTTGGTGTGGTGGTGGTGGTGGTGTTGTTTTTTTTTTAAGACCTGAAGCCTGATGGATGACACTTATTCATAAGGCTAGGCTATCAAGAGAGGATCTGTGCTAGAAAAGAAAATGAGATAAAGTATTTTTCTGTGAGATAATTGCCTATGTATGCTAATAAATAAATGAAGATGGGCTATATTAGAACTACTAACTAATTTTTTTTCTGCTTTAGGTCATTTTGAGAGCCATTCAAGTTTCATATAATTTGTTGAACGTGACGGAACTGCACAATGAGGATTTAGTTCTTTTTTTATACTAGTAGTGTTTAAACTGGAGTATTTATCTAAAATTTAATGTCTGTATGAGCACTTTGACACATTATGCACATCAGAGCTAAAAGAGCTCTGATTTCATCTTTTCCCCCCTCATTTTTTGCTGGCATGAGGACTGGAGGTGGGAATGAATGCCTGGTGGTTTTGTCGTTATTTTTGTTTACAATGAAATGGGCAGAAAAAAAATAAATTGTTTTGGCAAACAATCATCTGATCTCATGCCAGCCCTGAGAATAGTCTGGCATGAGGTGGTTGTGAGCAGTTAAACTGGGTTTGGCAATGTTCTTGTTTTGCTTCTTTAAAAGTGTGCTTATTATACTAGAGGAAAAAGACTAAATTAAGGTTGTCAGGGAGATTGCTGGGATTCCTACGTTTGTTAATCTTTAACTTAGATGATATTTGCTCTCCTTAACACTTCAGTGTCACATGGCAAGTATATAATTTTGTTGGGTACCTAGGAAATCGGTAAGTGCTTGAAAGTGTCAGATCTGATTTGACATAGTTAAGGTAGCTTAGCTGAACCCAAGGTCTTATCAAGCTGTTTGTCTTTTTAGCTGAGAAGTTGAAGCCAGGCTTTTTACAGAAGTTCGTGGGAGAAGAATGCGAGACAGAGGTCATAAAAAGGAGCAGGAGAGGTCACTGAAGAGGAGACTGAGTGTGTGTGTGAAATAATTTGAAGTATGATTAAGCATTGGTTGACCAGAGAGACTGGAATCCCCATCCTTGGAGGTTTTTTCAAGATCTGGAAACTTGGACAAAACCTTTAGAAGGCTGGTTTGAGTTTGGTGTTGGCTGTGCTTTTTGGGCAGGAGTTTTGACTAAACAAAGACAGGAATGAGATCCTTTCAAATATCTGTGATTCTGTGAATCAGTACTTGAAAAGAGGTGTCATAATAGGATTTGTGGTGCTTCCTGACTATTAGAACATTGGCTAACTAGAAGTTAGTATGGCCAATGGGTTTTGAGTATTTTTATTTAAAGTTAATAATGTATCTTTTCTGTTTAGTGTTAGTATAAATAGAAAATTTTCTGCGAGTGTAGTGGCTAGTGCCAGGCTAACAGCATGCTCCATTACCCCCAAGTTCACTTCAGGTTGGTGTGGTAGTTGTTCAGTGATAGATACTCCACTGAACTGCAAACTAAATCTCTGAAAGGGGTTTCTTCTGAGTGTGATGCCATCTTTAAAAGTAGATTGGGAGAAAGATCTTGTATAACATGAAAAACAAATTGTTAGGGGTAAGAGAGAGCTTATTTGATTGGAGTGCAAGTGGATTTGGTGATTCATCCAACAAGGAGCATGCTTTGTTTTAAAAGCAGAAATTGTTTATGCTTAATATTGAAGTCTCTTAAACCCCGTGAGCTTTGAGATGAATCAAAAGCTATGAACTCAACATTCTGACTAATGTGCCATAAACTATCATCAAATGATGGCATAAAAGCTTTTATCAATTAGCTTTAAGACAGAAGTGAGTGTGTTTAGGATGATAGATTTCCCAGCTATGTTGCTCCACCTGAATCAGTGCAGGAGCTAACAAGTGCCGCTGTTAGACAGGCGATGATGCTGCAGGACCTACATCACACCCTCACCTTATGCTCCTAAGGTTATTTGAAGTCATTCTCCTGTGGAGATATAATGTGCTCCTTACACATGACTTGTTTAGATGTTTGTATACTGCATACATGAACTATGAGTCAGGTTGAGCAGAGATTTTTGGCAAGCGAGTAAAATGCATTACATTTGAGATCATAACGTCTCCGAGTAAAATCACTGCGTGCCAGCAGAGGCTTCCTACTTCAAGTGGATGCTTGAGGAAAACGTGAACCGAAATGCTTGTGTTTTAAAAGACTCTTGGCCTTATTAGATCCAAGTCAAGATATTCCAGCAAGTGAAGTTAGTTAGGGTGCAGCCATTACTGAAGAGTAAAATTAATGTCTTGGGTAAAATTTGATTCTGTTGCTAAAAAGTATACTGATTAGGCACTGCCTTTAATATGATAGAGTAGGGTATGCTTGGTGCTGATGTTCAAGTAAATGCTTTAGCTTTTAATGTGAATTGATGTTGACACTGTTTAAATGAGGTGGTAGACACAGTGATAAATCTATCTGCTTGTGGTAATTAAACTTCCTGAACTACTGCTTGCAGAACGAAACTGTAGAGCTGTTCTGTACCATACAGGAAGCTTTGCAAACAAAGCTCCGCCTAGGCAATGCAAAAGACAATTACAGTATGCATAGCAAATAGAAATGATGTTTTCTGAGATTTTAAGCACTGGGGTGCTGAATATCCAAGTTTTTGAGTATGAACTTTTGTTTTTGTATTACAAATAACCTGTAAAGCATGTTAATGGTACTGTGATTGCTGGTGATCAGGTAGAAGGAAAAGATAGGCTTAAAAATGTCGTGTGGGTTACAAGATGACCTCATCTTTTCTGCATCAATTGCAGTTCTTTAGAGGCAAGCAATGATGGCTAATAAATTTCCTCGAATTCTTTTAATCCCTGCCCAAATTTAGAGGTAAAGTAGAACAAGAGATGGCGGTTGGTGCTGAAGCAACTGACAATTTCAGTTGGTTATTCATCAGTTTACTTGTTCAACCTTAAAACCACAAGAAGTTAAGAAATTAGTAAAATGAATGTTTTTACGTAGTTCCTTACAACTTGTATATCATGGTCATTCATTACATTCAGTATTTTTTTAAGTGTTTAGTAATTTTATTTTGGAGGAAATAAGATTTTTGTTATATAGGGGGTGGGAGAGCAAATGATTTTGAAAGACTACCACCAGTTGAAATAAATTGCTACAGAAATACTCAAAGTCTGAAGTTGCAGGTAGGCAAAGCTAACATTAAACTTGCTTGCTATTTTTGTATCAAACTGATCTTTTACTTAAGATCTTGTGACTTCAGTAGCTTTTTCCTACAGTGTTGGTGGAGTGAGCACCTCTAGGTTTCCCACTTTCAAACATAACTTTTTAATAGGTAGAGAAGTGGAGCCTTGCTTGACAGTAGTAGTACTAACACAGTCTGCAAAGCAAGTGTATTCTACCTGTTAACTAATAATAAATTGCATGGGAGAAAGGGGTGACAATTAAAGAATAAGCTTTTTATGTGATATCAATGTGACTTAAGCTGTCTTCATACCCACCTTGGTGTGCTACTGAGTTAAGCTTTTGCGTGGTGGTGGGACAAACAAGATCATGAAGCTGAATCAGTCAAGCCTCCTCCTTTATTGTTTGTTCTTTAATTATTTGCTGGAAATAGTAAGACTAGTGTTATAGCATAGTAGAATTTCCCTTTTTCTATTGGTTTGTCTGAAGTTCATCCACTAGTACTAATGAATGATGATTGTGTCTGCTTTTCAGCCATCTTCTCATAGTAACTGTTTAGCTGGATGTGGTATGAAAATAATACATTGTATACACATGGGCAGATCTGGAGAAGTTCTGCTATGGGAAATAAATGATATTGTAACCTACATGGTGATGTAAACCATAAACTCATCTGTTATATAGAAATTGAGAAATACTTTGGAAGGTCAATTCTGGGACAAAACCACACATGGAAAATGTTGTATGGTTAGATACAGCTGCTGCAGGTCTTTGGTCCACCTGGGTGTGGTTATATTTGGTCTTAAGGTGTAGCACATACTGTAACATCACCACACCTTCTCTGTTCCATAAAGCAAAAATATTCATATGAGTTTTTAGTAGGTATGGGCTCTTCCTGTGGAAACAGGAAACTGTAATTTTTGTGTTGATTTCAGACTGTTTTGAGGGAGAGTGGGAGAAGAGGAAGTTGAAGGCGATGTACGTGACAGGTGGCTTTCTTTGTAAGGTTCCCTTCTTGGTTCTTTTAGTGATCCTCTGAGGAAATCATTAGAGACAAGATGGTATTGGAAAAAGTGTTAGGCAGGCTGAACGTATGACGTGTTTGCTGCTTGTAAGTGTTTGCATAGTGTTATCAGATATGGAGGACATCAAAGGTGGAAAAATGTTTTTTGTTACTAAAAAGTATTTTTGTGTTATAGTTCATGAGTTAAGTGTGTTTAAACCTGTTTTGAAAGAGTAGAACGTAGAGGTCATCAGCTGATTAAAAAAAACGTTATTGGAAAGAATCCTGCCTTCTGTTCCTTGGTGATTTGTGTGTGTATATATATCTTTTTTTTTTTTTTTAACAAACCTACTTTTACTGCTATCCTAACTGTAGTGGGAATATGAACTTATCTCTTCAAAACAAAACCAAATTAACATATTTAGCGTACCCTTTTGTGTGAGAATAAATACAGGAGAACTTGCTTGAGGAATGTGAAACTTTCAGAACAGTTTTACCTCATAGTTTAGAACAAATTTCTGAATGAAAAAGTAAAGTTTGAGACAGTCAGGGAATAGTACTGTAGAATCCCAAGACTTGGAGTTACGGGACTGTAACAATAAAGCAGAAACCATAATTTTAGGTTATGTAGGCCAAGGGAATTGCAGTAAGGGTACTGCAGGGTTGGCTTGAAGTTAGAGGTCCATTCTCTCCTGTTTCTTTGTTCAAGGATTAGCTAGTCAAACATTAATAACTTTGTCCTGCATGGGATCACATAAAAACAGATCATAATGCATTTTTAGGCATGAAGGTAGAAGGGAATAACCACAGACATTAAATGTTCTTGAGCATACATATTTGTCACAAGTATTTATGTGTTTACAAATGACTCTATAAATTCATAGTGGTGTCTCAGGGATGCTTGAACAAGACTGAGTACTTGGGTCAGGAAAAATGTAAGTTCTGCAGTTTTTTCTTTCTTAATATGGTAAGAGCTAATAACAGCTTTTAGAATATGACCTTTAAAGATGCCTGTGGGGTGTTTTTTGAGTGGAGCTTTGTGAGGAACAAATACTAAACCAATGTGAGATTCATTAGATTCTAGACTCTTAACAACAGATAGAAGTAGTTAGTTCTTGTACAGTATAGTTTCCTGATTTCCTGTCTACATTTTGGTTCTTCATGTTCTCCTGCTATGAATTATTTTTATACCTATAGAATTGAAGTAACTTCTAAAATACTGTGGCTTCATGATGGAACTGTGCTGGATGTTTGCATTTGTAATTGTGTGAGTGCATGAGTAGATGAGAACTTGACAGTTATAGTTGAGATGGTCAATGGCAGTGTTCCACTTGCATTAGGACAGGTAAGTATTTGCGTGAAGAAAAAAGATGACAGCGTATCAGGCTAAGCATATATATGGATGCCATATACATCTTAAGTTTTGTGCTGGCTGCATTTAGAGTGCCCATTAAAACCGAAATGTTTAAATACAAAAACGAAAGGGTAAACCCATGTCAACTGGCCAAGGTCAAAAGTTAGCACACTAAAAAGTTAGAACTGAAATTAACTGAGGTCCTTCAGTCTGTGTCTGGCTCTTTCTAAGCCATATGGTAGCATTTCTATCTAACTTTGTATACACTGAAGTAAAACTTACATGCAATAAGGACTGTTTTCATAACCATTGCAAGTTTTTGCTTATAAAAGCCTTAGCCACTTGCAAATTGAGTGGACTAATGAATATGGCAGATCGGTAGAAGGTAGTTTGTAACCAGGTTTGAGACAAAAGTTGCAACCAAAGCTTCAACACCGAAGCACTCAGTAACTGATTTTTATCCCAACTTTGCTGTCAATACAATGTTTCATTTCTGGTACTGCTGCCAGTCTCAATCCCCAGGGGACCTGGGGTGTGGTGTGGGGTTTTGTTTTTTGGTGGTGTGGTGGTTTTTTTTTGTTTTGCCTTTTTTTTTTGTGTGTGTGTGTGTCTGTCATTAAATAATGGAGCAGCAAGAACTGTTGCTCTCAGACAATCCACTTTGCTAGAACTAGAACCGCTTTGGCTCCTCCTTTCCGCTCCTCTATATCAAGTGGATCTTCCAATGCTTTGTTCTCATCAACAGAAAAAACTTCGATGAAGAAAATTCTTTTGATTCAGTGCACAATTTCTTGACTGAGCTAGAAATTTTACTAGGCAGTGTCTGCTGTAGTCTCTCTAACCTTACATTCCTCCATTCTCTACTGTTTTACCACCTTTCTGCAGTGTGATTTCATTTTCGTTTCCCAATTTGCTAGAGGCATTCTCAAACTAGAAAGGTAAAGAGTACAGCAGTAGGCATTTGGTAAAATTTGCATCAGTAAACTAGATACACAATTTTCAGTTTCATGTTTTACAAATTATGTGGTCATATTTGAACTTCAGACAAAACTTGGCTGGATAAGACAGGCGGATAATCCTGATCAAATATGTGCTCTTTGCCAGGAAGTCTGTGTGTGAAGACAGAGAGCACTATTCTAGGAAGTTGTTGACATGATCCCTGTGACCATATGTTCCAAGGCTGCTGGGTACAGACAAAATGAATGATGTTCACAAGTAATTTTGGCTGCTTTGGCTTGCTGCATCCCTTCCACTGCCAGTTCCTTTGTGGACTGTGTTTCGACTGGTTGGATTTTGTGGGGGTTTTCATACTATTTTAAAAAACACCCAAACAAAACAAATACACATCTTCAGTTCCTCGAAGTCTATCAAAAGTAAAATACTCCGTTTTCAGGGACCTGCCCAGTATCCAATGAAGCTCTTCACAGTATAGATTTTCTGTCAACTTTTGCAACTTGCTATGGGTCTTCTGCTTCATTTTTACGCATGATCCTTGAGGTCTCTTCCAACCTTAATGATTCTATGATTCTGTGTCAGTTCTCTCCCAACAGATACATTCTACTAGTTTTATCCTCTCCTCAAAGAGTAGCAGAGGAAAATTCAAAGGAACTGTGAGACTAATTTCACTGTTTGCTGTACCCACAAAAGCAGGAGATTTTCTACGAATCATAGCATGGTTTGGGTTGAAAGGGACCCCGAAGACCATCTAGTTCCCATCACCTGCCATGGACAGGGACACCCTCCACTAGATCAGGTTGCCCAAAGCCCCGTCCAACCTGACCTTGAACACTGCCAGGGATCCAGGGGCAGCCACAGCTTCTCTGGGCACCCTGTGCCAGGGCCTCACCACCCTCATAGTGAAGAACTTATTCCTAACATCTAATCTAAATCTATCCTCCTTAGCTTAAGGCCATTATCACTTGTCCTGTCACTCTGTTGTAAACAGCCCCTCTCCAGCTTTCCTGTAGGCCCCTTTAGGTACTGGAAGGTCCTCTAAGGTCACCCTGGAGCCTTCTCTTCTCCAGGCTGAACAACACCAACTCTCTCAGCCTGTCTTCTTAGGAGAGGTACTTCAGGCCTCTGATCATCTTCGTGGCCTCCCTGGACTTGCTTGAACAGGTCCATCTCTGTCTTATGTTGGGGACCTCAGAGCTGAATGCAGTACTCAAGGTGAGGTCTCACAAATATGGAGTAGAGGGGCAGAATCTCCTCCTTTGAGCTGGTGGTCATGCTGCTTTAGATGCAGCCCAGGACACGATTGGCTTTCTGGGCTGCCAGCACACACTGCCAGCTCATGTTGAGCTTTTCTTCAATCAGCATCCCCAAGTCCTTCTCCTCAGGGCTGCTCTTGATCCATTCTCCTCTCAGCCTGTAGTTGTGCTTGGGATTGTCCTGACCCACATGCAGGACCTTGCACTTGGCCTTGTTGAACTTCATGCAGTTCGCATGGGCCCACCTCTCAAGCCTGTCCAGGTCTCTCTGGATGGCATCCCTTCCCTCCAGTGTGTCGACTGCACCGCACAGCTTGGTGTAGTCGGCGAACTTGCTGAGGGTGTGCTTGATCCCACTGTCCATGTTGCTGACAAGGATGTTGAATGGTGCCAGTCCCAGGTGACCCCTGAGGAACACCACTCATCGCTGGTCTCCACTTGGACATGGAGCTGTTGACCACAACCCTTTGAGTGCAACCATCCAGGCAATTCCTAATCCACAGGGTGGTCCATCCATCAAATCCTTGTGTCTCCAATTTAGAGACAAGGATGTGTCAGAAGAAACCAACAGCATGCCCAGTTAAGAATCTTTCCAAAACTATCTCTGCATATAACAGGAAGAAAAGTAAATAGGAATTGAGCCTGTCACTTGTACAGGGATATTAAGCTATACTTGCACACACTGCAGAATAGGAAGCAAGTAAGCAGGAATGAAAAAAACCCTACTGAAATGTTCTCTCAAATCAGTTTCTCAATGCAGTTTCTGCTTTGTTTTTTAGAATGATTTCAAAAGAACTCTCTCACTGTCAAGTTAACTAGTCATTGCTCACCTTGAAAGGAAAACCTTGCTTTCAGCCAAAGATCAATCCCAGGATCGAAGCATGTAATGGTAGTTAGAAGGGCTGCATGTCTATAAAAGGGTACAACCAAACTGAGACTGCACTTCAGTAAAAGGAAAGATGAACCTTGTCACAATAAGGTGCTTCTCTTTAGGAAGTGAGGTATAAAAGGAGGAGGCCTATTCTCACTACTCATAATTGACCAAACTTGGTAGCTTTATAATAGCTTTCACTCAGTCTGAGCAGCTCCACAATGTGTCTGAATGAAAAGATCAGCTAGTTGCACTCTGGAGAGCCCAGAACAAGGAGGGAAGATGATCACCAATTTGTTGCACGTGAAGTATTGCTATCTAGGAAGACCGGTTTTCTTCTGCTGCTAAATTGAAAGCAAAGAGCTTAAATCCACTGCTTGTATCTAAGAGTAAAATTGAGATAAAGTCTGCACTTACTATGTCAAGAATTGTTTTGACGTAGTTTTTTCCAGTTAAACTGTTCCAGAATGTTTCAAAAGCACTTCACAGTAATACTATACCAAAAAAAGCAAAAGCCAAGGTCCCTATAAACTGAAAGCTCAAAAGTCAAACAATTGCATTTTTGAAAAACCAGCAGCAGAGGTAGAGGGCTGAATATGGTACTGACAGGCCCACTTGGCAGAAGAGCAACAGTCATGCAACCAGTATGGTAAGCATCTAACCCATCCATTTACTGCACTAGGAGCTGTTCTGTGTTATTTTTTAATGAAGTCGCAGAAATTGATCCAGTGACTATTCAGGTCACTAGTTTAGCAAGTGATCTCGGTCCCTCTTCCTTGGAAAAAGGATTTTGTAATTTTCTCCCAAACCGACTGATTTGTTTGATGTAGGTGCAGTAAACAGAATATGCTGATACTGCTTAGCAGTCCTGCCCAATACCAGTACAATAGCAACCACTTGGACAGGTGGCATCTTGTCTAATAAAGTATATCTGGCACTTTTTATGGGCACCAAATATATAGAATCATAGAATCATTAAGGTCGGAAGAGACCTCAAGGATCATCTAGTCCAACTGTGTCCCCCCCACCTATTACACGCTAAACCATGTCCCTAAGTACCACATCCAACCTTACTTTAAACACCACCAGGGATGGTGACTCCACCACCTCCCTGGGCAACCCGTTCCAATGCCCAACCTAACATCTGTGAATAATTGCACATAAACAGACTAGCATTGAATTTAAAAAAAAAAAA